>MCJB01050469.1:24731-58690 GCA_002018475.1 Nicotiana obtusifolia
AAAAAAAAAAAAAAAAAAAAAAAGAACCTGAATGAAACATCAAACATTACCTCAAAAAGTCACTTTCTAATCTCCTCGCTCTTCCCATTAACTCTTCTACAGCTTTGGCAAAACAATGTTTATTAACCCTCTCTGAAGTATTGCAGTTTTCAGGAAGTCTACAAATTACATCAAACATATCATTAGGATCAGAAGAACAACGAAGTTATAGACATGACTGAACAATCTCAGGCAACAACCAGAAAACTCACAGTGTTTTATCATCATGAGGCATATTCAGAGCACCATTTGAGCTACAGACCATGCTGCATGCATCCCCCAATGCCAATCTAGCGATGGAGTAAGCCACACTCTCATGCTCTGAATTAGCTTCTGCAGAAAGAATTGCTGCAGGTGGAGGGCGAAGTAGTTGCTGCATAAGCTGAGTGGTCAATAAAACCCTTCTTTTAGCTTTAACCCCTGGTGCCCCTTCCTCAATAAAATCAATGCCTTCTTCAACCTGATAGTAGAAAATAACAGGTAGTTAGAAAAGTAAAGGTAATCAAATTTTGAAAACAAGAGGATTTTAGTAGTCGGTTCATGATACCTTTTCAGTAAGCCTATTAGCAGCTCTAGCCCACTCTCTTTCTGCCAGGCTGCATAGAGGAAGTTAAAAACACATCAGCATGAAGCAAGAGGATTTATTAAAGAAATTGTTATGCATAATAAGAACCTGATTGTCTGATTGCTCCGTGAATCCACTGAAACTTCTTTATACCAAGGAGTATACTCAGATGCCGCACGTTTCCGCTTCATGGGTTTCAAAATTTGGTGCTGATGACCAGCATTCACTAGGAACGTCGGGGGGGAAGAAAAATGCTCAATTGCAGCAGAGTTGGGGATAGAATTTGGCCCAAGATTTCTGATTGAACTTCGATCGGCAGTTGCAGGTATGACTTGCAGCATAGTATTAAGCGCATGCAAACTACTGGATGACTTCCCAATAGTGAAAGGTTGTGTCTTCATTGCAGCAGCTCTACGTGCATCATACATCTGTAACATCTGCCCATTTTTTAAGGTTCTGCACTGATTAAACCAGGAAGGTTCCAGCTGAGGACCATTTTGAGTTTGCTCAAGCTTAACAGAATTTGTATTATTGCTGTGAGCGCCGCTCTGAGAATCATCCTGACAAAGTGCAACATCCTCAGGAGTCATTTTCCCCACTTGTTGAGATGAAATGCTTCTATGCAAATCCTCTGGCCCGGAGAATCCTAGCATTCCAGTGTCCCCAGAAGGAACTTGCAGAGCACCTGCACTGCTGTCTGCTACTTTCATTCTTTTGAAGGCCCTATTGCTTGGATCTATCTCCACCTGTTTCATGGCCCGCATTTGGTTTAATAGGGAATAGTTCTGATGAGATAAGTTGTTTGGCTTCAAAGATCGGCCAAAGGCTTCGATATCTCTCTGCATAGATGCAGAATTTGCAGGAGATCCTCCCGGGATACACTTGTCAATAGATTCTCTACCCAGCGAATCATTCATCTTCTGGACGAGGTCAATATTTCTCAATGGTACTTGCGGAGAGCTTCCCTCTGCACGCTGTTCTTCCCCTTCAGCAGACCCCAGGGAATTCACCGAGCTGGTACCAATGTGGGGAGCCAAATTCCCTCCTCTATCGGAGTATTGATCACTTCGCCTCCCCCGAGCAGACAACGATGACTCCACAATATTCAACTGATGTGATTGGGAGATATGGGAAGGATTCTTGTCATTCTGAGCACCAAAAGGTTGCTGAGGTGGTGGAAAATTAGTCCACATACTGGAGGACAGTTTTGAAGACATATCCTGCTGAGCAATGCCAGACACTAATGGCTGAGAAACTGACACTGGCTCCTGGGATGAAACATGATTGGTAAAGATACTTTTCACCGTACCATTGGCATTACTTAATTGGGACTTGCATGCAGGGAGGACACTCTTATCTTGTGTATTGCCAGCCCCATCCGGCAAGGAAGCCTCCACAGATTGACCACTTGCAGATCCTCCGTGAGAGTCGCCTTTCTCTGTATGACAGGAAATATGTTTATCAAAAGATACACTAACAGATTGATTTGTTGAGACTTGCTCAGTTGTCCTAACCACATTTGGATTTTTAATCCGACCTCCCATATAGGGAAAACCAGAAAGAGATTCAACTGCTGGAGAAAGGTTTCCGGGCATTGTGTACATAGAATTTTCATTATTGCTACTTCCTGGAATACCAAATCTATTATTCTTCAACCCTTCCTGGGAGAGGTCAGAAGGTGGAAGTAAGGATTGAGACTGATGAATTAGACCTTGATTCCTCTCACCAGTGTCAACAGCAGCATGACTTGAATGCGAAGAGCGAAGTGCTTGGATAGCGCTCTGAGATGACAAAGAATGGCTTCGGACTGATGCACGTCCAGATGGAGGGCCAAGTTGCAATCCAAAGCCTTGAGGGGCAGAAGATTGACTTCTCTGGTGATGACTAACAGGCTCATCAGACTCAACTGCTTCAGGCATCTCAGATGATGCTTTGTGCTCAGAATGACCGAACTGTGCCACAGAACCACACTCTCTCGATTGGTCCACCTTCTGAATAAGCTGTAGCATGTTTGGACTGCAAAAAACAGAACAGTCTAAACATTGAAACCAAGGGGAGGAAAGCACTGGAAGGTAGTTTATACTTCTCAACTTGACAGTCAACAAGGTTTTTAAGGTATACGGAAAGATATGTACAAAAGAACATATAAATCTTACAGGATCTATTAAAATGTACCTAATACTACCACTAATAAGTTCTGAGAATCAGGAAATTAACTACCTAGATTGTGCAACTTTATTAGGTGAATGTACGTCAAGAGATCTATTGAAAAGCCCAGGAATATTAGATACACCAGGAAACCTGCTCTGCAAATGCACCTCGTGAGAACCTTTTCCATCCATCAAGACATCAGGCAACTGCCCCTGTAGATCAAGGAACATTCACCTCTTACTGTTGATCAAGGATTTATAGAACTGAGGGCTCTTCAAAAAAAACTACATTAAGCACATATATTACCTTGTCTAATTCTGCCTGACTCTGAGGAACCTGACCAAAAACCTTTGATTGTCTATTCAAGGAATTGTGCTGCACTACAGACTGAGAATGAGTAGATTGTTTCATGCTACAAGGAGGATCAGCATCCTCATTCAAGTTTCCCAAGGGATGGTACTGAAACTTCGGAGGCCAAGAATTTTTCAGACCACCCTGATTAGACAACTTCTGCTTCCCCATGAGAAGACACCTAGAATCACTGGCATCTGATAATGCATTTTCCCTAACCCCACCAGCAGAAGAATGAGGATGTGAGTTAGAGTGATAGCTGTCATTTGAATTATCCTTCTTATCACTGTTCTCCACCTCATACATTCTAAACTCTTTGTCACCAACATCCGGCGATGAGTGCAAAACCTGGTTGTCTTTCATAACATGACGTTGTAAAAACCCCAAACTTTCACTTACATTAGATTTAACCAAATCAGCATTTGTCCAGTAATTAGATTGATTATTATTTTGAAGAGATTGTTTGGTTTCTTCAGCACCCTTCGTCATACTTGCCTTTGGAACTGTGGCAGAGTTATAGAAGCTAAAGACCTCTGAATTCCCCTGCAGACTAGCCACAGATGATCCCACATGCTCCATACCAACTGCAGAAATACGGCGAGGACTAGATTTCAATGCCACACCACCATGAACGACTTCGTCTTGGATGCATTTGTTCTGATTGTTGTCCTGCAAACGTTTTGATGAGTTATCACTTGAAATACTTAACGCTGCATCTCCAGGTGGTAATGCTGATCCAAGAACACCCCAATTAGCTGAATGAATCCACAGTTGTCTAGCTCCACCAAGCTCAGCTGTCAAATTACTAGAAACCCTTCTTGCAATCATCTCAGTGTCAAGAGGATGTGAAGTATTGCCAAATTTCTGGCTCGCTTCAGTAACTGATGTCTGCAGTGGACCAAAATCTGATGACTTGCTTCCTCCATCTGATGACTGGGCAAGTTTTAGAGAATTCGTTTGCATATTCTGGCCTCGCTCGTATGGAAACCTGTGCTCCTGGATGTTGTGAAAGCTGTTATTCATATTTGTGCTATCACAGGGCTGAACAGAAAAATTCAAGGATGGGGCTAGGGGCAATTTGTCTTCAGCAGAAGATGGTTTAAGTCTCCCACTGTTGTAAATCAAATTATGATTCCCTGAAGAGCTTTCAGCACTGCGAAAATTCAAACCACTGCATTCCTCCTGCGGGGCAACATCACTGCTAGAAGCTTCTTCAACAGCAGACTGCATAAAAGCACTCCAAGTACCACCTTGGAGAGAAGGAAATCCGGTTAGTAATCCTGTACTATCAAACAGATTGCCACCTTCCTCATTCCTATTAGGGCTTTTGGAGAAGGCATTCCATATACTATCATCTGAACCAAACAAAATTCTTTCTTCTGTAGGATCTAAACCAGCTTCATTCTCTGGTGAAGAAGTTGGTGCCGCTTTCTCCTGCGAGGTCTCTGAGGGATTGGTTAGATCCAATCTGCCGCAGAAATCCTGGAGAGCTGAACCTTTTTGCATAGTATTTGCTTGCCGAAGGTTCTTGATATTGATCGCATTAGATTGAGCTTGACTTACAGTATGACCAAAAAAACTTTCACCTTGTAATCCCTGTCTAGGAATAGAAGTCCCATCCGGCCCACTGACTTGATCTGACAATGCAGCACATTCATTACCCGGAAATGAACCAGTAAAGGTTGGCATTGGCTGTACTGCAGGCTTCTTTGTTCCCGTCTGTAGAAATTGGTTCAAGCCTCCTCTTGAATTGGCAACAGGAGTTCCATATAGAGACTGATCAATGTGTTGAGGAATCAAACCCATCAAATGTTGTGCAGCTTGGCCATAATTTGTAGGATTGAATCCGTTTGAGGATCCTTGGAGAACTGGAGAACCACGTTGCAACCAATTAGTGTTGTCAATCTCAGTTGCGAGCACATAGTTTGCTGCACCGGAATTTGTAGTGCCATTAACAGAAGCAGGGGAATGGCTACTAGATGCCACCTTAGCAAGGGGAGGAACCTGATTTAATGGATGTTGTGGACTGGCATCTAGTTGCTGAAGTTGCTGTTGCCTCTGAAATTCTTGCATCTTCATGAACATGACTTGCTGTTGCAGTTGCTGCATTTCGCCAAGCCCAGACTGCTGCCGTTGCAAAGATTGCAGCATGTTTGATTGCTGATGGTTCATTTGCTGTCCACCAAAAAGATCAAAACTAATAGGACCTCCAGAAGGTTCTGACCTGACTGGTCCCCTTGCCTGCTGCTCAAGACCCACCCCTCGCTGCAATTCATGAAAAGATGAGGCCCCGGAGGCTAGACTACATTGATTAGAACCTGTATTCACAGCCAGAAATCTGGATTCATCCTGCTTTGGCTGGTAATACTGATTACCATACATGTTTCCATTCAAGTTTGGCTGCTGATTTTTTGACTGACTTTTAGCAAACTCATTCCATGGGGTTGATTGTGCAGATTCCAAGCCACGCTGCACATTAAATGGATAACTGCTACCTGCTCTCGTAGTTTCTGCAAACAAAGGAAAGTAAGAAAATCACCCAACAAGTTACTTGGCTACCAAATAAAGTTTAGACAACATATCAAATTACCAGAGTTCTGTAAATTGTATGTGTTGGAACTCAGTCCACCTGTCTGTCTCTGGCTTCCAACCCCCAAAATATTACTTAGAGCTGGAAAATTCCCATCCACTACCGGGGAATGCTGTTCTCCTTGTGACAAGCTGTCTTGTGCGAAAAAATTGTGAATCCTATCTCTGACTTCATTGCCAGGCATAGATAATTTAAGTCCCAAACTTTGATTGTTAAATTTTGCTATACAATACTAACATAGCAAGATATCAATAAACTCAACCTTTTTTCTATCTGGCATTGCAATGTAAATTCCAGAACTTAAACATAACAACTTGGATCACTATTCTTAGAAGCTAAGAATCAGCTGCCTCCTCGACAACTGCAAACACCTGCAAGACATTCATCCAAGTTCAGTTCGTTGAAAGTAGAGACATATTAAGTGGCAACAGATATTAGCTGAGATGACAAAGAAAAGGCATACAGTACTACTTGAAGATTCAAACTTAGTTTGATGGAATTACTTCAATACACAACTAAAATATATACAAACATGCAGATACATATAATCCATAGAATACATAATCAACGGCTCGTACATGTTAATTATCAACAGCATTGAAGCTCGCACCTTTTCCTCAGTCAGTAATCACAGAAGAGAGCCTGTAGTTGACCAAGTGGACATGACATAGACAAAAGAGAGACCAGCAATGGCTATAAAGAGTATTAAAAATAAAAAAAGGCATCCGCGATAACAAGTGTTAGATAAAACCGCCAAGACGAGCCAATTCAAATTTCAAACACATTAAGAATTGGTGCATAACGCACTTGTTTCCATCTGGTAAAAAAAAGGCGCGGGGGTTGATAAATGCAAAACTAAATTGGATCTGCCATGTTTCTGAAGAATGAAGTATCAGAATATCTAGTGCTTTGACTTAAGCGAGCATTTCCTTTGGCTTGCATCAGTCAAGGTAAAACTGCTGGCATAGCCTCAGATTGACCTTTATGCAAGCTCATTACCAAAATCAGGACAAGTGCTGAATATGCCATAGTTTATGGTCAAGTTAAAAAGCTATCCCACTGGTTAATGAATAAAACCTTACTTGTCGTACTGATTTCTTATTTACCAAGGACAAGCAATCTCACTAACCCAATAACATGCAATTGTATAAAATCTTGATTATAAATCGTCATCGGTCATTTGTTCAAAGAGGTGACATGGTCACCCACACTTTCTCAAAACTAGGGCTAGTACGATGATGCTATTAATCTAAGAAAGTTCTCACCCGCCCGGTCGATGTCAAAATGCTTCAAAGCAGACATAGATTACAAGCTTTGACCCTCACTTCCAAAA
This sequence comes from Nicotiana obtusifolia, assembly GCA_002018475.1. Classification (NCBI taxonomy): domain Eukaryota; kingdom Viridiplantae; phylum Streptophyta; class Magnoliopsida; order Solanales; family Solanaceae; genus Nicotiana; species Nicotiana obtusifolia. The sequence continues at coordinate 31,761 of MCJB01050469.1, forward strand.
CTAGGGCTAGTATGATGAGCAACTCAAAATGCTGTTGTGCCCACTGGGGATATCTTTCATTGGTCTATATTTACCAGTTAAAGGGCTGACTCCTGGATCGTCATTACCTTTGTTGATGAAAGGAATGAAATCTAGTTGAGAATAAATAAAAGTCAGGATCTTCCTCTTAACAAAGGAGAGACCTAAAATCCATCGACAGGGTCCTTTACTAAACTGTCAAGGAACACATTTCCTCCAAAGTTTGGCAAACGCCAGTTCTTCTGGAATAAAGCATTCAGATATATTAATCAGAACTAACAATTTTCCAACTCTTAGTCAGTTTCCGAATGTAAAAGCATGTACTGATGAGTGATAACATAACTTACTAACAACAGATTATTGTGTTGTTTACAATATTTATAGTATAATTTTATGTTGTTGACTGTGATCAGGCAACAGGGTTGGATGGAAACAAAGCTGGACTTTTGTCCAACTTTGCAAAAAATATATACTATCGTTAATCAGCTCCAACAACAACAACTACCTCAATGCCCAACTAGATGGGCCCAACTTCCTGAAACTTCGATATCCATTTCCCTTCATTTCCGTCCGTTTCATTCACCCAAAAAACTAACGATGTTAATTGCCGAGCCTGAGAAGAGCAGTCAATTGTAAAAAGGCACCATTTTTACAATTCGCCAGTACCATCTGAAAGACTTACGGGATATCCTAAATACAGTTACAGAGATTGAATATAATAATGACAAAATTATAGTTCAAGCTGTGTATTCACTGTAAATTAGCCTGCAAAGCTAAAATCCCAAATCCACAGAGAGAGACTAGGGCTGGTGATAACACACGGAGCAGAATTTTATAAAAATACACTTACAAGAGATCCCGAAGCTGCACCAACTGAGCTTGGACTGGATCCTTCAGGTATCCGAATTGTAAGGTTTTGAATCGCCGATATGACAATTGCGCAGAGAGAGAAACTACAGTGAGAGAAGCTGAAGAGGGAGAAAAAAAGCAAAGGAAGAGAGTTGGAGAGAGATAAAGTGAGTGCGTAATTTTCAACGAACTGTTGAGCGTGGTTAGGTTCGGGTCGAGTGTGAGAACCGATCCGCATCCGATCCGGATCCAAATCCGGGTTTCGGAGCTTTGTGTTCTGATTGGTAAGTTCTCAAGGTAGGTCATTGAACTTTTGCCGTAATGAATATTTGAGGTTCCTTTTCCCGAATAATCCAATTGAAAGTACCTTATGGAATAATTCAAAGTATAGTTTGATCTTAAATTTTCCCTCCAAAAAGAGTCTAACTGGTTGGATATATGGAAATTTCATAAATTCTGTCCACCTTTATTGAGTTTATTCTATTTTTTGTAAGTTTGTGCGACGTGCATTTTAATTTCTCGGCTATATATCGGCATGAGAGTGTGTGCAATAAATACTTGCAATTATTAGATCTCAGGTTCTATACCAATTACTTTGTGTTGGGTGAAATCAAAAGACATATAACAACAAAATATTTATGAATATTTTCAAATTTATTATGGTATCTTACTAGTTAAAAATTGAGTCAGTTGATATAAAAAATGTAAAATGCATTAAGTCTCACGAATGGCAAGAATAACTATCTTGCACATGTAACAATTAATCATACCATTGAATTACAATTGCAACAACTAACTATAATGAAAAAAAGTTAAACGCTCGTATCATGAATTAGAGGCAACATTAACATTAAATTCAAAAGTAGTTGCCTTTAAAATATTGGGAATGAAATATATAAAACACAATGAAGTGAAAGTATAAAGCCAAGATAGAATTTTGGATGGGAAAAATTGATTTGAGGCAATGCTTTAAACATGTTGTCATCCGTATAAAAGTTTGTTATTATTTATAACAAACAGCAAATTATTCTAGTATTCTCAACATTTGGCAAATCATTAGGAATATTTAACATGCACTTTGAAATGATGTGAAATGGGAAAGAGCAAATTAATAAAAAAATCAAGTCTTGATTTTATGTAATGAGATAATTATTTATAGAGAGCGAACAAGTAATTAAGTTCTGCTAAAATAAAAGAAACAATTAATGTGCATTCCACGAATAAAAGTACTATCTAATAGTTGATCACGTCTTTTCATAAAGAATAGATGTATAGTTTAAATAGTGAATTACGCCTTTTCTAAAATGCTATGTATTTTCAATAGTAATAAACTTATTAAATTACGAATCTAAAAAAGAAAAAAAAAATCGCATTCTGGGCTACACGACACTGTCAGTAATTGGGTCTTGGACCCGGACCTCGTAAATAACATTATCACATCTCATTTTCAATAGATCTACACCACAAAACTTTTTCTCACCTTAAAACAAACAGCGGTACATGCACCGCAAGCAATTACCCCAGAAAATTCTCTACACCTAAGTCGCCCACTAGTAGATGCTGAAATATTAAAAGTCATCTGCTTTTTTAAGCCGCTTAAAGCACCAGGTCCAGATGGATTCCTCCTATTTTTTTCCAACAACGTTGGCCTCAAACAAATGAGCCATTAACCGATTATGTAAGGACATATTCTCCACCTCCTTTCTTCCACCTGAAATTAATATAACTTATATTTCCTTAATTCCTAAGGTCAAAAATCCGAAACGCATTACCCAATACCATCCCATCAGCCTCCGCAACACCATTTATAAAATTATTACGAAAATTATTGTCAATTGCAATTCAACCCGACATCCACTCATTAATTAGCCCATACTAGAGTAGCTTCATCCCAGGCCGTCGAGCCATTGACAATGCGATCATTTGTCCAAGAAGCACTTCACTCTTTCAACAAACGCAAAGGAACGTAGGTCATATGTTAATAAAATTGACCTAAAAAAGCATTTGACCGCCTCCTTCATACATTACTCCCTCACTAGCCTTAACTTCCCTCCATTCTTAATCACACTCATTATGAACTGCATCTCCACCTCCTCCATCTCCATTATGGTTAACGATAAACCCACACCCTTCTTCTCACCAACCAGAGGTATCCGATAGGGCAACCCCTTATCCCCATATATATTAATTATAATCATGGAAACACTTACTCGCCTTATTCTACATGCCACAGACGCTAAGGAATGGGAACCCATTCTGATCTCCCGACATGGGTTCTCTATCTCCCACCTCATATTTGTTGATGACATAATTCTTTTCGCCAAAGTAGATATTAAAAACGCATCTAACATTCACTACATCATCCAACCTTCGGCATTCTCGTTGGCCAACAAATTAATTATGCTAAATCAAAAATTATCTTCTCACCAAATACCCCACAAAATACTCACCAACGTATCTCTGCTATTCTTCGCATGCGTACATCCTCCACTATTGGTAAATATCGTGGAATGCAAATCACAAAACTTCAACCAAAGAGTAGCGATTACCAACATCTTCTTGATCGCCGGTGCACTCGATTAAAGGGATGGAAAACAAAGTTTTTTAACTTGGCGGGTCTTACTACACTCATCCAACCTGTTCTAGCCTCAATTCCCACTCGTGCCATGCAAAATAATCTTCTACTTAGAAAAATTCTCAACCACATTGATCAAATTCAACAAAACTTCCTTTGGGGCACTACTACGAAAAAGAAACGTCTTCATCTAGTCAACTGGCATCAAGTTACCCTTCCCAAACGACAAGGTGGATTGGGTATTCAAAAAACTAAAGGCAAAAATATGACCCTCCTTATCAGTCTAACTTGGCGTTTTCGCCAGCAACCCAATACCCTTTGGGCACAAGTCCTTCATGCCAAATATCACCACCAACCACAGCACCCGAACACTCTTACAACCAAAAAACATGCTTACTTCATATGGAAGTCCATATTAAAATGTTATTCCATTTCCACACAAGCTGTTAAAAATGGCAAATCGACAACAGATCATTCATCAATGTACGGAATGATACTTGGCTACCTAACAACTGCCCTATTCGAAGCCTTATCCAAGGCCCCCTCAATTCGTCAGAATCTACTATCACAATTAACTCCCTCATTCAACAAGGTCAATGGAATATCTCTCTAATTTCATTCCAATTGCCCCCACACATCCTGCGACTCATACGTAATACGTATTTTGACCCATCCCTTAACCGACTTGACACACTCTCTTGGGTTTTTTCACAACATGATTTCTCAACTGCCTCCGCATATAAGCTTTATCTACACATATCCCTCCCTGATCAACCACCTATCCTTGACCTACTCTGGATATGGAAGCTCAACATTCCACCAAAGCTCAAAACCTTCCTCTGGCTTCTCCTACTACAATGCCTCCCAACAATTTCTTTCCTAGTCTCTATCAATATGCTTACCACGTCTAACTGCCACTCTTGTCCCCACGTTTCTATAACACTGACCCACCTACTTTTTCAATGTCCAACTGCATACTACGCATGGTCTTTCTTCCACATCACACCGCCAACTACAAATTTCTCGGTCTGGCTCAAGCTTTATTGTGCCACTCCACAAGAACCTTTCACCTATCATAGTATTGATGTTCCTGCATCACTCCTAGTTTTATCCTCTGGCATATTTGGAAAATCAGAAATGACAATCTTTTCAATAACCTCCACAACCCCGTTGACCCACCAACCATACTCTTCCACGTTATCGAATTTCACTCCTTATCTCCTATAAAACCAACAATCCCTTCTACTCATGTCTAACATTAAATGGCACCTCCCTAAAGCTCCCTTTTCAAACTTAACACTGATGGCTCTTTTAATCCTCACACGTTGCAAGCATCAGCTAGAGGAGTTATCCAAAATCACCAAGGACAGTGGATCCGAGGCTTCACTATGCCAATTGTTTGCTCTACTGCTTTAGAATCTGAATTCCGAGCCTTCCTCTTAGGTCTCCAGCTTGCAACTGACCTATTTCTCCTTCCCTTAAAGATTGAAAATGATTCACATGTACTTATCTCCATGATACGTAATGGGAATAATGTATACTCACATCTTATTTTTGATTGCAGGACCTTAGCTCACCAGCTGCAGACAACCCCACTTGACCACATCTACCGGGAGGCAAACGGCGTAGCAGACGCCCTGGCAAAACATGGCATGCTCCTAACTCCTTCTGAAGGTCAATTGCAGTGGAGTCCCATACATTTTATGTCCTCCCACCCTTTATTTTCGATGCTTTCAATAAGGACCTTTCGAATGTTAATGTACCACGATTGGTCCCTTTTGTAATAATGTTACTGTTTAGCTTTTAATATAATCGTATCCATATTAGCAAAAAAAAGAAGTGAATTAGACATGGCGACAGTTATAGTGATTTTACCATGTAAAAATGTGAAAAAATGGTCTCTTTTGCGTGTGTAGGTCTAAAATTCTTCCTTCTTCTTCCTTAAATGTACTTCAGATAAAGTTTTATCCTTCAAAATTATCATAGTGAGTCTTTTGATCTTTGTAATATTTAACAAACTTTAGTTGTTAGATTTAATTGAGTTATGAAAAAAGAAAAATTTAACTAGAAACACTGGAAAGAACCTATCAAATGACATAAAATGCCCAAGACACAAAAACAAATAAAAAATAACAGAAATTGCTCCTCAAAAAATTTGCATAAGATACTAAAACAAAAATAACAGAAATCAAAGAATGCACCTCTAAATGTTAGTTACCGTTAATTATTTTTCATAATTTTCTTTAAATCTAACAACCAGAATATCGTTAAATATTTGCAAAATTAAAATTGGTTAACAGTATATTTAAGGGACTATTTTAAACCTAACTCCAAATATAGATACCATTTATCGTAAATATGAGAGCAATGACTAAAAAAAATATTAAAATGAAAAGAAAACTACCTTATTACAGAATGGGACTGATAGTGAAATATGCTAAAATGAGGGTGGTGAACTGACATATCTCGGTCAATCCAGTAAAAACCAGAGACACAATAAAACTAGGCCCACACTTTACTCCTCCATCTCCACGTCGCGGTTCCAGAGAAGAACAATCTAGTAGTTTCTGGCTCACCATCCAACTTTCGCGACTCTTCGCTCTTGCTTAACAAAAGAACCTCTCCCCTCTCCACTCTTCTTCGAACTCAAAGAATTACTTGTGAAATCTCCCCGAAACGTACACTAATCGAAACCAAGCACTCGAATTTCGCCAAATCACATTGAAGGAATTGCAAATTTTCTGGGTTTTTATTCGTTTATTGCCTTAAGGTATGCTTGCTTCACTTACATGTCTGGCATTTGATCATTGGTTATCTCTGTTTCATTTCCATCTTCTGCATTTTCTTTCTCGTGCTGTAACATTTGCTGATTCGCCGGCATCGCCGCTGCGTGCATTGTTTCGGATAGCATGTGTACTTCTTTGTTCCAGTTGATTATTGAATCAATCATGTATTAACCAAGCCTTAATTCGCAAACTAGTTGTTGACGGATATATATGATTTAATCGAATACGTTCTGCCCTTTTTGGTTATTTGCATTACTTGTTTGATAATTTACTGAAAGTTCAATTAATTAGTGATACTTTTTTTTTCCATGTCTTTTAGACTCTTTTATTGGATATATATATCGAGGGTATCGATTGTTGATTAACTCAATTATTATTCTCGTGCAGATTTGCAATAATTACATCTAGAACTGTAAATTCTTTATTCTAGCTAGTTTTCCATCTTAATTGATCTTATGGTGTACAGTGCACCTAATGTGGAAATAAGTATTACTTAACCGATTATTTGGAATGTGTGTGCTCTTGTTGCAGATTGTCTATAGGCGACTCATTATGAATCCTGAAAAATTCACCCACAAGACAAACGAGGCTCTTGCTGGGGCACACGAGCTAGCACTATCCGCAGGGCATGCTCAATTTACACCTCTGCATATGGCTGTGGCCTTAATATCTGATCATAATGGTATTTTTCGACAAGCGATTGTCAATGCTGGTGGGAATGAAGAAGTAGCTAATTCAGTGGAGCGGGTATTGAATCAAGCGATGAAGAAGCTACCTTCTCAAACACCGGCTCCTGACGAAATCCCACCTAGCACTTCCCTTATCAAGGTGTTACGCCGAGCACAATCGTCGCAGAAGTCTCGTGGTGACAGCCATTTAGCAGTGGATCAGTTGATTTTAGGACTGCTAGAAGACTCCCAAATTGGAGATCTTTTGAAAGAAGCTGGAGTGAGTGCATCAAGAGTGAAATCCGAGGTAGAGAAACTTAGAGGAAAGGAAGGAAGAAAAGTCGAAAGTGCTTCAGGGGACACCACATTCCAAGCACTCAAGACTTATGGCCGTGATCTTGTGGAACAAGCAGGAAAGCTTGATCCTGTGATTGGTAGGGATGAAGAAATTAGAAGAGTCGTTCGGATTTTATCAAGGAGGACGAAGAACAACCCGGTTCTTATTGGAGAGCCTGGTGTGGGTAAGACAGCAGTTGTTGAAGGGCTAGCACAGAGGATTGTACGTGGTGATGTTCCAAGTAATTTAGCTGATGTTAGGCTTATAGCACTGGATATGGGAGCGCTAGTTGCTGGAGCTAAGTACAGAGGTGAATTTGAAGAGAGGCTGAAGGCTGTGCTGAAAGAAGTTGAAGAAGCGGAAGGGAAAGTAATACTTTTCATTGACGAGATACATTTAGTCCTCGGTGCTGGTCGGACAGAAGGGTCTATGGATGCTGCTAATCTGTTTAAGCCAATGCTAGCCAGAGGTCAATTACGGTGCATTGGTGCAACTACACTCGAGGAGTACAGGAAGTATGTTGAGAAGGATGCTGCATTTGAGAGGCGTTTCCAGCAGGTGTATGTTGCTGAGCCTAGTGTTGCTGACACTATTAGTATTCTCCGTGGGTTGAAGGAGAGGTATGAAGGGCATCATGGTGTCAAAATTCAGGACAGAGCTCTTGTAATGGCTGCCCAGCTCTCATCTCGGTACATAACAGGTAACTATGCTTTTGCTATTTTTACATAGCACCTTGTTTTGATGTCTTTTCTCCGTCAATCACTAAGCATGTATATGCACTACTTATTCCTCGTGCATTTCATTTACTCTATAGATCAGAAGGGGTCTTAGATTTGGTCAAGCAAATGAAGGGTGAATTTTAAACTAAAATGTTATGGTGTTGGAGCTATAGATGTATATTTGTCTGGTACTAAAATGACTTTTTGAAATAGTAGCCAGAATTTCGATTCATTTAAGCAGGTAAGCCATGGGACTTGATTAGCATATCATTGTCTGCACTTGCTTCTGGACCTTTACAACTATATGAGTTATTTACGTGTTACAAGCTGCTCCCCATCTGGATAATGGTAGATTCGGACTTATATGATTGTCAGAAGTGTACTAGAACTTCTTGAGGATAATTAAGAAGTACTCAAATCAAAACTGTAGCTTGTTTTCCACTTCACGTTTTTGCAAAATGCTTTTTATGTCTGTGTCATGACAAATTAAGCAGTCAGCCAGTTAAAGTTTGGCATGTATTTGTCTTCGCTGCACATTCCAGTGCAAAAATCCCTAACCTCTTGTATTTTCAGGTCGACATCTGCCAGATAAGGCTATTGACCTAGTTGATGAAGCCTGTGCAAATGTTAGAGTTCAGCTTGATAGTCAACCTGAGGAAATTGACAATCTTGAGAGAAAGAGAATTCAGCTAGAGGTTGAACTTCACGCTCTCGAGAAGGAAAAAGACAAAGCTAGCAAAGCACGTCTCATAGAAGTAAGTATTATATGCTACCATTGCTTTTACTGGTAATCGCTCTATTTTCTAGAAGATATGTTAAGAATAGTAATGACTTGAATTATGCTGACACTTGTTCAGGTGAGGACAGAACTTGATGATTTGAGAGACAAACTCCAGCCTTTGATGATGAGGTACAAAAAAGAGAAGGAAAGGGTAGATGAGCTGCGCAGGCTCAAGCAAAAGCGCGATGAGCTCATTTATGCTTTACAAGAAGCTGAAAGGAGATATGATCTGGCGAGGGCAGCAGATCTGAGATATGGGGCAATTCAAGAAGTGGAAACTGCAATAGCAAATCTTGAGAGTACCTCAGCTGAGAGTACAATGCTAACAGAGACTGTGGGTCCTGATCAGATTGCGGAAGTTGTGAGTCGTTGGACTGGTATTCCGGTCTCAAGGCTTGGTCAGAATGAGAAAGAGAAACTGATTGGTCTTGGCGATAGGTTGCACCAAAGAGTGGTCGGGCAAGATCATGCAGTTAGAGCTGTTGCTGAAGCCGTGTTAAGGTCTAGAGCTGGTTTAGGAAGGCCACAGCAACCAACTGGTTCATTCCTTTTCTTGGGGCCAACTGGTGTTGGAAAGACAGAGCTTGCTAAAGCTCTTGCAGAGCAGCTCTTTGATGATGATAAACTGATGATCAGAATAGACATGTCCGAGTACATGGAACAACACTCTGTTGCCCGGCTGATTGGTGCTCCACCAGGGTAAGTTTGAATCTAGTTCTTTTACTTTTATATCTTATTATACAGTATTCAATCACAGATTCTCATGTGTTCCACATCTGCAGTTATGTTGGGCATGATGAGGGAGGACAACTTACTGAAGCTGTTAGGAGGCGGCCTTACAGTGTTGTGCTATTTGATGAAGTTGAGAAAGCCCATCCTGCTGTGTTTAATACATTGCTTCAAGTTCTGGATGATGGAAGGTTAACAGATGGTCAAGGCCGCACAGTTGATTTCACCAACACCGTGATTATTATGACTTCAAACTTGGGAGCAGAGTATCTGTTGTCTGGATTAATGGGCAAATGTACCATGGAGACAGCTCGTGAAATGGTCATGCAGGAGGTAAATAGTCTCACACTAGCAACTCTTTAACTTATTGCCCCCTTTGCTGATAAAACTGGAACAATACAGTGAATAGTTTACCTTATTAGCTAGAATGACAACTGAATACATGTGTGTATGCTTTGTGATAGGTGCGAAAGCAGTTTAAGCCCGAGCTGCTGAATCGGCTGGATGAGATTGTTGTGTTTGATCCTCTGTCCCACGAGCAGTTGAGGCAAGTATGCCGCTACCAGATGAAGGACGTTGCACTACGGCTGGCTGAGAGGGGTATTGCACTGGGTGTTACTGAGGCAGCTCTAGATGTCATACTCACGGAGAGTTATGACCCGGTAAGTGTTATGTCTTGTAATCTACTCCAATATTTTAGGATTATTTTGCGAACTTGTACTTATTGTGGTGTTCATGGCATTCAGGTTTATGGTGCAAGACCTATTAGGAGATGGTTGGAGAGGAAGGTGGTGACTGAGCTATCCAAGATGCTTGTGAAGGAGGAGATAGATGAGAACTCAACGGTTTACATAGATGCTGGGGTCGGCGGGAAAGATCTAACATACAGGGTGGAGAAGAATGGAGGGCTTGTGAATGCTGCCACCGGGCAAAAATCTGATATATTGATTCAGCTTCCTAATGGTCCCAGGAGTGATGCTGTCCAAGCAGTCAAGAAGATGAGGATTGAAGAAATTGAAGATGACGAAATGGAAGATTGAAGTTGAAAATTCATCAAAAAAAGATGAAACAGAGACTACTAACATTGCAGTAGCTTCAACTTTGAGGATACTACTTGTATATGTGATGATTTTATGAACGTATTTTTGTTGTCTTACAGGGTCTGAAACAGGGTTTTATCCTTCTATCATGTAATTGTAAACTTTCTACTTCTTGTCTTTATTAATGTACTCACTTCGGTGAAAACTTCTATAATACTATGGTTGGCAAGTCAATAATAGATTTACTTATCGGATATTCTGGTTTGTCCTCAGTGAACTGCCAAGTTCGACCTTGTAGACCATATTCTTGGTGCTGATTGTGTAATTTGACAGCAAGAAATAACAAGCTTTTGCGTGGAAAGACTGCTAATATACAAATGGACATAGGCTAAATGGGTAAAGCTTATAGCTAAGTCTTAGCTAGTGAACTTTCGGATTATAAGTCTTAGCTAGTGAACTATAAGTCTTAGCTTATAGTTTAGCCGTCCTTAGCATGACACACGTCCGTTTCTAAAGGATCTGGAGTTGTTAGACAGCAATGAAATCGTTTTCAAGAAAGTAAATAAAATAAAATAGAACATCAATAGTCAAGCAGACTATTTCTAAAACTTCAGGAGTATTATAACTTCTCATCATTTTTGTATAATTTCGGTGGCATTGTCCTTTCCAGTGTGATATATGCCAAACTTCTACATTTTTGTTGGCTCTATGCCCTGATATTATTTGAAGGGTAATTATCGGTATTTTTATTTAATAAGAATGGAAATCTGGAATAAATAACAAGTAATTTGTTATAGTAACAGATTAAATTATATTAAGTGTGAAATATTTTCAGAAATGAATCCTAATTGTATTACTTAATCCGAATTAGAAATAAATCACTTAGGGGTCGATTGGTACGAACACAAGTAATGCAGGGATTAGTAGTGTAGGGATTAGTAATGCAGGTATTAGTAATACATGGATTGTAATGCTGAGATTATTTTTTATCAAGTGTTTGATTCATTGTATTAAAAATTAGCTTGTGTTTGATTTAAAACTCTACAAAATCTTCTTTACAATTATACCCTTGAGTATTCTTCTTTCTGTATGTAAAGAAATTTAGAAAAAGAATTTGAGGAGCGATTTAGTAATTTTAGGGTCTTATCCAGATATAGTTAATGCAGGGATTAGTAATCCCTTGATTTCCTTGATATTAGCTAAGCTCTCATATGAGGTATAAGTAATTATGCATAAATTAAATTAAACAATTAAATATTATATTGAACGAATTAAATTTTTATACAAAAATTATTTTATTTAGTACATCTTACCAAACATCCTTCGACAGAATTGAAAATCATCACGGTTTAGGAACCTTTCCTAAATTAGTTACAGAAAGCAAAAACTTATGATAGATTCTGAATGGAAGTCCACATAGTTCCACGAAAAGCACGTGAATGCAAACTCCAGTGATTTCGTTTACGGCCAACTGCCAAGTGGCTATATATATCTACACGGCATTCTTTTGTCTTTTCCTCGCTCCACGTTAATTTATTTCCTGTTTAAATAAGTACCAAATCAGTTTCCTAATTCTTCCTCCATCATCAACACAGCAACCCATCGATCTCCTCTCCCGCGATTGCTTCCATTTCACGTCACCTCTTAGGGTTTCGAATTTCGATTCAATCTCATCTTCAAGTTCTCAAAATGCCTTAAATTCTCTGGTTTTTCATTTCTTCGAAGAATGTCGAATCTTAGCGGAACATACTCTAGCACTGAAGCCGGGCCGGTCCGAGCCACCGGTCTAGAACACTTCATATTCCGGTTTTCCAGCTCCGCAACTGCGTGCCATGGATTCTGGCACGACACGGCGCTGGTATTACCCTCGGCTTTGTTCATAGTGTACTTAGGGTTTCATGCTAGGAGCAACCTTAAGAAGCTCAATCACCGTCGATCGTATATCATGATCGGATACTATGGACTTCTGTGGTTTGCTGCTCTTTTAAACCTAGCTTGGTGCTTTCTTCAGGTAATTTTATCATTTTCACTTCCATTAGCTTGACGGTAAATATTTCTATGTTACATTACTCTTCTTAATTTATTCAATTTCGAGATATTTTAATGACTTGTGGTCCTGTGGAGTTGTACTTGTATGTAGTTTACAGATACGTACATCTTATTTCCTGAAAAATGTTAACTCATTGTCTCATGTTGGAATTGAGAATTAAAATTAGATACTTTAACCTTCTCTAAGGTGATACTGTAAAAGTTGACATTGCTTGTCCAGCTCGAGCCATTAAGGAGAGGTGAGGGAGAGGAGTGGCTCCTTAAGCTGGGATCCCTTGCTATTGTAATTGGTTGGCTGGCGGAGGGTGCTTGGGATGACTGGGTATTTGGAACCCTTTATTCTTTATGGAAAGGAGGGAGATTTTCCTTTTTGATAGGTTTCGTGTTGATAAACATTATGTTTTCTTATCGCGATTGATCTTTTTTCTGGTTTTCCTTCGGTGGATTGTAGGTTTGAAGCAAATTGAGGAAGAGTTTACCAGAATGCAGTCACTCCGTGATTATTATTATTATTATTATTATTATTATTATTATTATTTTTAAATTTTTTTTTGCGGGGGTGTTGGTAAATGAGCTGAACTGTGGTATATCCTGACACATTTATTCGATTTATCATCTCAAAATAATGAGAAGGTTACACATTTGACTATAGATTTTTGACTCATCAACTCTTATGATGCTACCGATTTGCACCTCAAGGGAATAGCATATCAGTAGTTGGAATGAAGACCATGGAAGGTCGGAGTTACAATCCCAGTCGAGGCAAAAATGTTTCCTTGGTGAGAAGATTTGCCTGGTAACTGCATTGGCAGAAGGATGCTAGTACATGGTGAATAGTCGAGGTGTGCACAAGTTGGGCGGACACCACCGTAATAAAAGAAAATGATGCTCTTGGCTTGCAAATAGAGTATTATTACTATGTGGTTGCTGAAGATAGAGTAGAAAATGAAAATTAAGAGGGAATACGGATATCTGGATAAACAGGGTGATGAAAGCACGACTTGATCTGACCTTTGCGCTATTTTTGTAGTAGAAGACTAGAAAATAGTATAAAATGAACTCTGATTAGCATCATATGCTTAAAAGAATTGTGCTTGATTATTGTGATCAATCTTTTCTTGAGTTTCTATGTTATGGAATGTGATTAAAAGTTTGTCGTTTCTTGAGTGGTTATGTGGGCTTGTTTGCTGTAAAAATTGCTTGAAGGAAAGGGGTCTGTCCTGGAACCTATCTTACCTTCTGTGTTAGTGCTGTTATGGTCTATGTATAATATTGTAGTCGTAAACAATAATCTTTATAGCACTACTGTCCTTAAGTGTTATTGCTTCACCCATCCAAATTCTGCCAAAGCAGGTGTGGCAATGCACTCCAGGAAAGCAGGTGGCTTGGAATCTTCTGTCATTGTTTGCGACGTCAGCAATGCTATTTCTGGAGATTAGCATAGTGGCATTCTTACTTCAGGACAATTACGCAAGCTGTTTGGAAACTTTAGCACGTACGTTCATGGTTTCAGGCCTTTTTGTCGGTGCAGATTTATTGTTAAAGGTAAAGATTTCTTCATTTTGTTTCTTTGTCTTTTGACTAACAAAGACAGTTTACTTGGTGAATGGACCAATGGTTGCAACCCAGTAACAGAAAACCTGTTTTCCAGCCTGAGCATAAATTTTATCACAAATTGGCCCCTATCCAACGAATTAAAGGAACCCATTAAACTAAGTTTGCCGATAAGTGGAATCTACTCAGAAGAAAGACCCAGTATTCAGCATCGGCTATGTGGTTAGATTTTATTGAAGTGTAATTTTGATGAAACTTTGGCGCATAGGTCTATTTATTTCCATTCAAGCATTCACTTTCTTGCTATAATGTTTCTCCTTCTTGACTGAATTTCCATGAATTTTCCTTTTGTACGGGGAGCATAGATGAAGCAAATGATAGTGTTGCAGAAATCGCGTAGTTTCTCATCAGTTGCTGTCCTTGTTTTTATCTTAAGCTTAATTGAAAAGAATGTGGACAAACCCTCACAATGTTGGGCGCTATAGTACCGATTCAAAAAGAAAATATTGGGCGCTATAGTGTCCCGTTTTAAATTCCAAATGGCCCATAGTGAGAGCGCAAATTAAATGGTGGTATAGTACATGGTAAAAGAATACTCAGGGAGAATGCAACTTATATTGTAGTGAGAAGACTGCTGAGTCTGTTGCCTTGTATATCTTGTAGAGCTTGATTGGTTGGTTTGAGTTTCTTACACTTGCAACCAGGTCAGGATCAAGATCTTGTGCATTAACAAGCCATGCTAAACGTGTAATTGCATTTCATTGGAAGCCTTTGGTGCTCCAGCGACACACTAAAATGATTTATCTCAATGTGATGTGTTCCGCTCTTTGTTCGATTCCTTGAATTTAAGGGATGCCTCGTTTTGTCTGTTTCTGCAAAGCTTCTCTTGAAACAAGAGAAATCAGTCTTCAAAAGGTAAGTGTATATGAACAGCGACATCCATCCAGGAACACAGAATTTTTAGCCCATCATGATTGTTAAAGGTAGGATACACATATTTCCAGAAAATAATGAGTTTAATATTGTTGTGCTTTTGGGACATGGGACATGGTAGCGGAACTTACCCCACTAAATAATGCAGCTGGGAGAGAAGGGGTGGGACCAGTAATTAATGCGTGCCCAACTTGGATATTTGTCGAGATTACTGTGTATATTGTTTGCTAATAAGCACTGGGGTATGTTCCCTAACACACAAGTCCAAGGTGGAATACTAGCAAGTACTATGCAAAAGATGTTGGAGATAGTACTTAAAGTTTACTTAGTTACTGTTTACCCATAAAAGACCTGGTTCTGTTTAATAGGAAGCAAGAAGTGAAAAACGTTCGTGACCCAGAGTTGTTGCTACTTTTTCAGAACCACATTCGTTATTTTTTTAAAATGAGACAGAACCACGTTCATTAATAAAATAAAGTTTCCCTATGTGGGTTCCTTATGTGGAAGCTCTTATGTCTTTCTTTTCATTTCGTCAGGTAATTTTTATGTTTGGATTTGGAGTTCCACTTTTCCATGACGTGGAAATAGCTCATAGGGGGAAGTGGGGTGTCTGGTTCACCAACAAACTTCTTCTTACTGCAGCGTATGGCTACATATTATTTGTGCATTTCTCAAAGTGGAGAGATAAGCTGCCTCGTAAGTCAGATGTTTTATTCCTCTTCTTCTCCTATTCCATTTTCCCTGTCCAACACCTCGTATTAACATACAGTGTTTTCCATTATATGCAGCACGACCAGCCTTCTACAATTATGTCATTGTCATGTTTGCAACAACTGCTGTAGTGTTATTTGCCTGTGGGCTTGCAGGCATTAAGGCTGGCTTTGGACTTTGGTAGAGACAGATTTTTTTCCAACACCAATACTCTTCCAAATTAATAGTGTCTTTTCAATTCAATTAACATCTGCAAATCGTTTGACTTTTCAGGTTGTATAATTTGGCAGTAATTTGCTATCACTCCCTTTATCTTCCTTTTCTTTATGTAACGTTCCTGGCTGATTTTTTCAAGGTAATTACCCAAGTTAGGTCTTTGACTAATCAATTATTTGTTGGGCGCAATTGCAAGGTTCTCTCATTTCTGTCGTCACATTTGCAGGAGGAAGATTGGCTTCTGGACAGCGCTTACTACTCAGAGATGAAAGATGCAGGATTTTATGATGCTGATTGGGAGTAGGCTTGTAAAACTGGTAGACAAATAAGAAATTCCACTGTGTAACTGCAAATATTAACTGGAAGGTATTGTAACAAACAAAACCAATATTTAATTTAAGTCACTAGATCTGCTCTTTGCAAAGACATGAACATTAGTGAATACAAGAAATTAATTGTTTTGTAAATTAGTCAGTCACTCCAACTCTTTGATAGACATCTTTCGGTTCTCGATCTCATCTGATGAAAAAGTATCCAGTCCTTGCAGATTTTCATAAAATTTTCATGTGGCACCCATTTTTAAACTACCCATTAAATTTATACGCACTTTTTAAAAAAATTTAACTGATATCCAAAATTTGAATAATTTCAGATACATACACTGTTCTTTTTTTCTTTACTGCTGTTTTCTTTTTCTTTGTGCTTAAAGTTTCTTCTTTCTTCTTAGTTGAAAATGAGTTTGTTAAATTTGTTGTTTTAACAATTTGATGATTGAGATTTGTTCTTTATGATATTTAAAAGTTATGTTTCAAATTTGAGCTCATTTGGAGTAGATTTGAGCATTGAATCGTGTATTGAATTGTTTGAAATTCAAAGAAAAAATTTATGTATCAGAATTTAAGATTCAAAATCTGAAGTTGCATTCAATAGATTGAATTTCTTAAGATTTGAATGTCTGAAGTTGCATTTGAAAGATAGATTAACTTCAGATTTGATGTCTGAATTTGCATTGAAGAGATTGAACAACTTCAAAATCAAAATTTTAAAAATTGCATTGAAGAGAATTACTTCATATCTGTGCGGTACACTTTGTAAAATTGTGTGAATGCAAGTATAACTTCAATTGTGACCCTAAAAGTGTGTGTATATATGAAAATGCCCCCAAATTTCCGGTTTCTAAAGGAGTGGCAGGCACCGTAAAAAAAATCTGTTTTTCCCTCATTTCTCCTCGTGTATATACATTATTATCTTTTTAATAACTAGTCTCATATATTTCAAACTAGTGAAAATGCTCGCTTTAATATACGAAGTAAATGTTTTCTTATATGATGAAGAATAGGCAATCGATTCGCCATGGTCATTCCTCGTTTTTTGGCGTTTTAGGGTTATAAAATAGGAATTTAGGATGATTCTCAATTTATCGTGTGCTATAGTTCATACCACCTGCATGAATTCAGGCGACCGATTTCGAATCTATTAAAAATTTGCGGGCCCATAAAAAACGATCTAATGAACAATAGTTATCGATTTGCGATGATCGTTCCTCGTTTTTTAGCGTTTTAGGGTCATAACAAAGAAATTTTTCCCAAATTTTCGTGTGTTAATCTATGCTATCTCCATGAATTCGGGTGACATGCTCTGAATCTCCTAAAATTTTGCGGGCCAATAAAAAACGACCTAATGAACAATAGTCATCGCTTCGCCATGACTGTTTCATGTTTTTTGCGTTTTTAGGGGCATAAAATAGGAATTCATGACAGCTCCTAAATTTTCGTGTGCTATAGTTCACGCCATCTGCATGAATTCGATCGTTCGATGCCTAATCTCCTAAAATTTTGCGGGCCCATAAAAAATGACCTAATGAACAATAGTCATTGCTTCAACATGACCTTTTCTCATTTTTTTGCGTTTAGGGCCTTAAAACAGAAATTCGGACGATCTGCTCCGAATCTCATAAACATTTTCGAGCCCTTAAAAAACGATCTATGAACAATAGTCATCACTTCGCGATGACCGTTCCTCATCTTTTAGCATTTTAGGGCTATAAAATAGGAATTAAGGACGATTCCTAGATTTTCGTGTGTTGTAAACCATGCCATCTGCATGAATTCTGTCGACCGACTCTGAATCTCTTAAAATTTTGCGGGTCCATAAAAACGACAAAATGAGCAATAGTCATCATTTTGGTCATGATCGTTCCTTATTTTTCGGTGTTTTATGGTCATAAAACAAGAATTTAGGACGATTCTGAGATTTTCGTATGCTATAGTCCACGTCATCTGTATGAATTCGGGTGATCGGCTTGGAATCTTCTTAAAATTTTTGAACCCATTAAAAATGACCTATTGAACAATAGTCATCGCTTCGCCATGAGCGTTTCTCGTTTTTTGGCATTTTAGGGCCATAAAACATGAATTTAGGACGATTCTTAGATTTTTGTGTGTTATAGTCCACGCTGTCTGCATGAATTAGTGCGATCGGTCCCGAATCTTCTAAAATTTTGTGGCCCAGAAAAAATGACCTATGGACAATAGTTATCGTTTCGCCATGACCGTTCCTCATTTTTTGGTGTTTTAGGGCCATAAAATAGGATATCATGACGATTCCTATATTTTTGTGTGCTGTAGTCCACACTATCAACATGAATTCAGGCAATCAGATCTGAATCTCCTAAAATTTTGCGGGCCCGTGAAAAGTTACCTAATGAATTATAATTATCGCTTCACCATGACTGTTTCTCGTTTTTTGGCATTTTAGGGACATACAACAGGAATTCAGGACGATTCTCAAATTTTCGTCTGCTATAGTCCACGCCATCTGCATGAATTCGGCCGACCGGTCTCGAATCTCCTTAAATTTATGGGCCAATAAAGAACAACCTAATAAACATAGTTATCGCTTCGCCATGACCGTTCCTCCTATTTGGGCGTTTAGGACCATAAAAGCGAATTCAGAACAATATCCTGATTTTCGTGTGCTACAACAATCCACGCCATCTACATGAATTCAGGCTGCTGGGTCCGAATCTCCTAAACTTTTACGGGCCCTTCAAAAAGACCTTATAAGCAATAGTTATCGCTGCGCCATGACCTTTCCTCAGTGTTTTGGCGTTTTATGGCCATAAAACATGAATTTAGGATGATTTCCAGATTATCGTGTGATATAGTTCATGCCATCTGCATTAATTCGGGCGAGCGGCTATAGATCTCCTAAAATCTTGCGGGCCAATAAAAAACAATCTAATGAACAATAGTCATTACTTCACTATGACCTTTTCTCATTCTTTTTACTTTTTAGGGCCATAAAATAAGAATTTAGGATGATTCTCAAATTTTCGTTTATTATAATCCACGCCATCATGAATTCGAGCAACGGGCTCTAAATCTCCTAAAATTTTTCGGCTCCATAAAGATGACCTAATGAAGGTTAGTCATCGTTTCGCCATGTCCGTTCCTAAATTTTTGGCGTTTTAGGACCATAAAACAGGAATTCAGAATGATTCCCAAATTTTCGTGTGTTATAGTCCACGACATCAGGATGAATTCGGCCAACCGGCTTCGAAACTCCTTAAATTTTGCGGCCCATAAAAAATGACCTAATGAACAATAGACATCGCTTCGCATGACTGTTCCTTTTTTTGGGGGGAGTTTTTGGGCCATAAAACAGGAATTAAGGACGATTCCCAAATTTTCGTGTGCTATCCACGACATCAACATGAATTCAGGTGACCGCCTTCGTATCTCCTAAAGTTTTGCTGGCCCATAAAAATGACCTAATGAACAATAGTCACCGCTTCGCCATATTTGTTCTTTGGTTTTTGGCGTTTTAAGGCCATAAAATAAGAATTCAATACGATTCCCAAATTTTTTCATGTGTTATAGTCCACGCTAGGAGTAGGCATAAAATTCAAAAATCGAATTCCGAACAGGACCGAATTTGTTTGATATTTCGGTATATGATTTTGGGTTCTTCGATATTTCCGTACAATTCTCAGTATTGAGGTTTCGATATTTCGGTATTATCAAAATACTGAATTATTTAAGTGCACCTTCTTTCATTGCCCAACCCAAACTATCAATTTCAAGCCCAAAATTTCAACTTATTGGGCTGATTCTTTTCTACATTTTTAAAAAGAATGATCATATCAAACTACTTTGGTATGCTAAACAACATATGTTAGTTCCTGGTTCTTGATGGCAGAGAGCTTAAGGCTTTCTTGGAATTTAACTGATTGCTTTCAACAGTATGCCTTATTGTGATGCAAAATTCAATGACCAAGTGCTCGTGGAAATAGATAACGATGTGATTTCTATTATAAATTATTAGAAGCAAAGAAACTGCTCACATACTATTGCTATGCTCGTGTAGTGATTTCTATTACTGCTCACATATTGTTGTTTCTATGCTCATTTATCACGTTATTAGAAATTTTCCAATGAATTAGAGTTAGTAGTTCTCCACTGTTTAGTTCATAAAGACTTGGTACGATACCAAAACCATAGAGAAACCTTATCGAACCAAAAAAGAAGATACCGAACCATATCAAACTATTTTGGTACGGTATTCGGTATGCATAATTAATACGCCGAATACCGAAGAACCGAATCATAGTTTTTAAATACCGTACCGCAGTACCAAATGCCCATCCCTAGTCTACGTCATCTGCATGAATTCATGTGACCGCTCCGAATCCCTTAAATTTTGCGGGCCCATAAAAACTGACCTAATGAACCATAGTCATCACTTTGCCATGACCGTTTCTCATTTTTTGGCGTTTTAGGGCCAGACAATAAGAATTTAGGACGATTCTAAGATTTTCGTGTGTCATAGTCCACGCCATCTGTATGAATTCGGGGAATCGGCTCTGAATCTCCTAAAATTTTGGGATTCCATATAAAATGACCTAATGAACAATAGTCAACGCTTTGCCATGACCGTTCCTCATTTTTGGCATTTTCGGGCCGTAAAACAGGAATTGCGGACGATTATCAGATTTTCGTATGCTATAATCCACGCCATCTGCATGAATACGAGCGACCGATTCTGAATCTCTTAAAATTTTGCGGGCCCATAAAAAACCATCTAATGAACAATAGTCATTGCTTTGCCATGACCGTTCATCATTATTTGACGTTTTAGGGCAATAAAGCAGGAATTCAGGACGATTTTCAGATTTTCGTGAGCTATAGTCCACGCTATCTGCATGAGTTCAGGCTACTGACTACGAATCTCCTAAAATATTGCGGGTCCATTAAAAATGATTTAATAAACAATAGTCATCGCTTCGCCATGACCGTTCCTCCTTTTTTTGGCGTTTTAGGGGGGTCAAAAATTAAGAATTCAAGACGATTCTCATATTTTTTCTTGTGCTATAATCCATGCCATCTACATAAATTCTGACGACCGGCTCCGAATCTTGTAAAACTTTGTGGCCCCAATAAAAAATGACCTAATGAATCATAGTCATCGCTTAGCCATGACCATTTTTCATTTTTTGGTGTTTGAAGGCCATACAACAGGAACTTAGGACAATTCCCAGATTTTCGTGTGCCATAGTCCACGCCATCTGCATGAATTTAGGCGACCGTCTCTGAATCACCTAAAATTTTGCGAGCCCATAAAAAATCACCTAATGAACAATAGTCATCGCTTCGTCATGACCGTTTCTCATTTTTTTGGCGTTTTAGGCCATAAAATAGGAATTTAGGACGAATCCCATATTTTTTTGTGCTATAGTCCACGCCATCTTCGTAAATTCGGGTGACCTACTCCGATTCTTTTATGTGGGCCCATAAAATTGACCTGTTGAGAAATAGTCATCACTTCGCCATGACCATTCCTCGTCTTTTGACTTTTAGGGATATAAAATAGGAATTCAAGACGACTCGTAGATTTTCGTTTGTTATAGTCTACGCTATCTGCATGAATTCATTTGACCAGCTCGGAATCTCTTAAAATTTTCTCGGGACCATAGATAATGACCTAGTGAACAATAGTCTTCACTTCGCCATGACCGTTTGTCATGTTTTTCATTTTTGATCCATAAAATATGAATTCAGGATGATTCTTAGATTTTCGTGTGATATAGTCCACGCCATCTACATTAATTCGGGCGACCGATTCCAATTCTTAGGAATCTTGCGAGCCCATAAAAAACAACCTAATGAACAATAGTCATTGCTTTCCCTTAGTCGTTCCTCATTTTTTTTGGCATTTTAGGGCAAATTGGAGTTCAGAATGATTCTAAGATTTTCGTGTGTAATAGTCCAGGCCAACTCCATGAATTCAGGCGACTGACCACGAATCTCCTAAAATTTTGCGGTCCTATAAAAATGACTTAATGAACAACAGTCATCGCTCGCCATGACTGTTTCTTATTTTTTGGCATTTAAGACCATAAAATAAGAATCAGGACGATTCTCAAATTTTTGTGTGCCATAATGTACGCCAACTGCATGGATTCGGGCGATCGATTCCGAATCTTCTAAAAATATGCGCGCCCATAATAAATGGCCTAATGAACAAAATCATCGCTTCGCCATGACCATTCCTCGTTTTTGGCATTTTAGGGCCATAAAACAGGAATTCAGGATGATTCCCATATTTTCGTGTGCTACAGTCCACGCTATTTGCCTCAATTTAGGGGACCGACCTCGAATATCCTAATATTTTGCAAGCCCATAAAAAATGACCTAATCCAAACCAACTGCATGGATTCAGGCGTTCGATCCTGAATCTTCTAAAAATTTGCGTGCTCGTAATAAATGACTTAATGAACAATAATCATCGCTTTGCCATGATCGTTCCTCATTTTTTGGCGTTTTACGGCCATAAAACGGAATTCAAGACAATTCTCAGATTTTCATGTGTTATAGTCCACGTCATCTGCATAAATTCGGGCGAGCGGCCCCAAATTTCCTGATCTTTTGCAGGCTCATAAAAAATGACCTAATGAACAATAGTCACCGCTTCACCATGATCGTTCCTAGTTTTTTGGCGTTTTGGGCCACAAAATAGGAATTCTGGACGATTCCGAGATTTTCGAGTGCTATAGTCCATGCCATCTCCATGAATTCGGGCGGCCGGAACTGAATCTCCAAAGTTTTGTGGGTCCATAACAAATGATCTAATGAGAAATAGGCATTACTTCTCCATAACCGTTCCTCGTTTTTTGGCGTTTTAGGGCCATAAAATAGGAATTCAAGACGTTTCTAAGATTTTTGTATGCTAGAGTCCACTACATCTAGATGAATTCGGGAAACCGACCCTGAATCCTAAATTTTATTAGGCTCATAAAAAATGACCTAGTGAATAATAGTGATCGCTTCGCCATTACTGTTCCTCATTTTTTAGTGTTTTAGGGCCATAAAATAGGAGTTCAAGGCGATTCCGAGATTTTTGTGCTATAGTCTACGCCATCTGCCTGAATTCGTGGGACCGACCTCGAATCTCCTAACATTTTGCAAGCATATAAAAAATGATCTAATGAATAGTATTCAACGCTTCGCCATGACCGTTCTTTATTTTTTGGCGTTTTAGGGCCATATAACATGAATGAAGGACGATTCTCAGATATTCGTGTGTTATAGTTCATGCAATCCGCTTGAATTCGGGTGTACGATCCGAATCTCCTAAAATTTTTGCGAGCCCCAAAAAAACGTTCTAATAGATAATAGTCATTGCTTTGTCACGACCATTCCTCGATTTTGACGTATTAGAGCCTTAAAATAGAAATTCAAGACGATTCCAGATTTTTGTGTGCTATAGTCCACGCCATCTGCATGAATTCGTGCGACAAGCTCCGAATCTTCTAAAATTTTGCGTGCCCATAAAAAACTTATTAATGATAATAGTCTTCGGTTTTTCATGACCGTTTCTCATTATTTGGCGTTTTAAGGCCATAAAGCAAGAATTTAGGACGATTCTCAGATTTTTGTGTGCTTTAGTCCACGTCATATGCATGTATTCAGGTGACGGACCCCGAATCTCCTAAAATTTTGCTGGCCCATCAATAGAGACTTAAAGAAATAGTCATCACTTTGCCATGACCGTTCCTCGTTTTTGGCGTTTTAGGACCATAAAACAGGAATTTAGGACAATTCTTAAATATTTGGGTGCTATAATCCATGCCATCTCCACGAATTCGAAAAATCGGTCCCGAATCTCCTAAACTTTTGCAGTCTATAAAAAACGACGTCATGAAAAATATTCATTGCTGCACCATGATCGTTCCTCGTTTTTTGTATTTTAGGGCCATAAAATAGGAATTGAGGACGATTCTCAGATTTTTGTGTGCGATAGTCTACGCCATCTGCATAAATTCGGGTTAGCTGCCACGAATTTCCTAAAATATTGTTGGCCCATAAAAAACGTCCTAATGAACACTAGTTGTTACTTTCCCATGACCATTCCTAATTTTTTGATATTTTAGGGTCATAAAATAGAAATTCAGGATGATTCATAGATTTCGCGTGCTATAGTTCATGCCACTCCATGAATTTGGAGACTGTACCTGAATTTTCTAAAATTTTACGGGCCCGTGAAAATGGCCTAATGAACAATAGTCATCGCTTTGCGAAGACCATTCCTCATTTTTGGGCATTCAGGGCCATAGAACAGAAATTCAGGATGATTCTCAAATTTTCATGTGCTATAGTTCACGCCATCTGCTTGAATTCGGGCGAACGGCCCCAAATATCCTAAAATATTGCAATTCCATAAAAAATGACCTAATGAACAATAGTCATCGTTTCGCCATAACTGTTCCTCATTTTTTGGTATTTTAGGGCCAGGAAGAAAGAATTTAAGGCGATTCTCAGAGTTTCGAGTGCTTAGTCCATGCCATCTGCCTCATTCAGGGACCGACCTCGAATCTCCTAATGTTTTGCAAGCCCATAAAAAATGACCTGATGAACAATAGTAATCACTTCGCCATGACCGTTCCTCATTTTTGGCGTTTTAGGGCAACAAAACAAGAATTTAGGATGATTAACAGATTTTCGTGTGTTATAATCTATACCATTTGCATGAGTTCGAGCGATCGGCCCCGAATCTCCCAAAATTTTGCGAACCTATAAAAAACGACCTAAAGAACCATAGTCATTGCTTCGCCATGACCGTTCTCATATTTTTGGCCTTTTAAGGCCATAGAACAGAAATTTAGGATGATTCCCAGAATTATATGTGCTATATACATGCCAATTAGGCGACCAGTCCCGAATCGCTAATATTTTACGAGCCCATATCAAATACAACTTAATGATCAATAGTCATTGTTTCGCCATGACTGTTCCTCGTTTTTGGCGTTTGAGGGACATAAAATAGGAATTAAGTACGATTCTCAGATTTTCTTGTGCGATAGTCCACGCCATCTGCATATATTCGGCAAGCGGCCCCGAATTTTTTTAAATTTTGCGGGTCCATAAAAAACCTAATAAACAATAGTTATTGTTTCGTCATGATCGTTCATCATTTTTTGGCGTTTTAGGGCCATAAAATTAGAATTCAGAAAGATGCACTATAATTCACGCCATCTCTATGAATTCGGGCGACCGGCCTCGAATCTCCTAAAATTTTACGGGCCAATAAAAAATAACTTAATGAATAATAGTCATCGCTTCACCATTACCTTTCCTCGTTTTTAGCGTTTTAGGACCATAAAATAAGAATTCAAAATGATTTTCAAATTTTTGTGTGCTATAGTCCACGCCATCTCTATGAATAAGGGCGATCGGACCTGAATCTCCTAAAATTTTGCGCGTCCATAAAAAATGGGCTAATAAACAATAGTCATTGGTTTGTCGTGATCGTTCTTCATTTTTGGGCGATTTAGGGCCATAAAACTGAAATTCAAGATGATTCCCAAATTTTCGTATGCTTTAGTCCACTCCATCTTCATGAATTCGAGTGACTAGTCCCGAATAAGACTGGCTAATGGTCCGGTTCTAACCGGACCGGACCGGTTCGGGGCCGGAAACCGGCCCGGACCGGTCCGGACCGGTCCGGGCCGGTTTCCGGCCCCGAACCGGTCCGGTCCGGTTAGAACCGGACCAAATACACGAGGGGGGGTTGGGGTCCGGTCACGAAACGGCTCAGGGATTTAAAACCGGACGAACCGGTACTGTTTGGGGCCCGGACCGGCCGGACCGGACCGGAACCGGACCGGACCGGACCGGAACCGGACCGGACCGGACCGGACCGAAAATTCTGCCAGCCTCTTCCTCTTTAAATTATAGCCGTTGCCAACGGCTATATTGATGAAATAGCCGTTGGGCAACGGCCAAAAACGGCTCTTTGCACCCCATAACCCCTCCATAACCCCCCTAACTATTTTTTCTTATAAATACCCTATTATTTCATCATATTATTCACAAAAATCATCAAACTCTCTCTAATTCTCTCAAAATCATCTACAATATTGTTATTTTGTTACATTGGCTACTTGTGTAAAGTTTAACTTCTACAATTTTGGCTATTATTTATCAAGTGTTACTTGGAGTTGCTAAATTGCTATCAATTGAAGCTTCAAGTTTCAACTTCATTTCAATTATACGGCTATATTGGTTGGTCGTTCCTATCTCTACTCTTTAATTATTCTTTTGTGAAATATTTATTTTATT
Organism: Nicotiana obtusifolia; assembly: GCA_002018475.1. NCBI lineage: Eukaryota > Viridiplantae > Streptophyta > Magnoliopsida > Solanales > Solanaceae > Nicotiana > Nicotiana obtusifolia. Next base: position 58,345 of record MCJB01050469.1, read on the forward strand.
GGTTGTTATTTTATTTGCTTATTGCTATAAATTATAGTTACTCTTTAATTATACTTTTGTGAAATATTTATTTTATTGGTTGTTATTTTATTTGCTTATTGCTATAAATTATAGTTATGTCTCAAAGAGGTTCAATTGGAACTGGTAGTGTAGGGAGGGCACGTGGTCGTTCGGGAAATAAGGGTAAAGGAATTATGGGTAGTTCTACTTCTAATCAACACGTAGAGGAACATCAATATTATCATGATTTTAGCTCCTTTAACCCACTTGATTCACAAAACGTAGAAGCAGAATTTAATTATGAAACTGGGGTTAATTTAGAAGAACAACGTGAATTTGAGGCTAG
>MCJB01050470.1:0-33946 GCA_002018475.1 Nicotiana obtusifolia
TCTTTAGTTAATTGTTTTTGTTGAACATGAGTGGCTAATCACCCCTTGTTCTGGGGTTGTGATTAGCCATGAATATTGTGTTTCTAAGTTGACGGATTCGTGTTAATAGTTAATGTGGATAAGATTGTTTCTTCAATTCTATGCTTAATTTCTTAATTGTTTTGGCCACCAATTAAGTTCTATCAATTATCTATGCTATGTTTGGGAAAACCAAGTTTAGATTAGAATAGGAATTGAAGAAAGCATGTTCTTAACTTTATTAAAAAGAGCGGATTCGTGGTTAAGATAGGAATATACTTAACCACCATGCTTAATTATATAATCGTGTTCTTCATGCATTCTTGCTAGATTAATTCCATAGGAATATAGGCATTAATCTTGTTAGGAATAGGCGAATAGTACTTCGGAAGAGGGCTATAAGTATCATTATCGATTAATTAGCAATCTTACATTAACTATATGAACGATAAGTCAATTAGAACGCAATAGGATTGGGAATATAATCACAACCCCGGAATCTTTGTTTCATTGATTACAAAATACATATTTGTTCTTTGCAATTTCTAGATTAAATTAGAATTTCAATTTAGAATAAACCATATACTAAACTCGATCTTTGCTTGATTAGATAACGATATTAGTTGTTATAAAGTAGTAACTTAAGTCCCTTGGGTACGATAATCCGGACTCATTGTCCTATATTACTTGTCGATCACGTATACTTGCGTGTGCGTAAGGAAGCAACACAAGTCATCTACATAAAAGGACCCTTCCCGCGAGGGATACAATCAAAAATATATACTATTACGTTAAATCCGTTTAAATAGTTTAAGCCCCTCACCCTAGATGGTTTAAACGGCAAGGATTGTGCAAAAATCAAAAGTTATTATGCTCAAGAAGCAAGCATTCTTTTTAGACAATCGAAAATATATACTATTCCATTTGTTTCAATTTTACATGAACCTATCTCCTCTTGATTCAGTATGAACCCATTTCTATTAGTGAAACTCTTTCAATTTAGAATTTCAATATTACCTTTAATAAAAAGCTCTTAAAATCATACAAATCATATGACATATTTAAGGACCACATATTTAACAATTTTATAGCCACACAAACATTTTGGTACGTTTAAGATCATAAATTTTAGAAGTTTATGTCTTTTTAGAAAACTTCTATACCAATCAAATAGATTCACATAAATTGAAAGAAATAGAGTATAAGTTACATAATTCATTGCTAAAATCTGAAATGAAAAGATGTAGTAATTCGAAAGCAAGTCAGATGAGAAAGAAGTGCATGATAGTGCACCAAGAAAGTAATTAATACTCCCACCGGTTCATAATAAGTGACTTTTTAGCCTTTAGCATACCGCTTAAGAAAATATGAATTTTTAAGAAAAAAATATATTCGCTAAATTACTCTTAAATTAATTGTTACTTTGATATACTCAGATATGTAAATAAGGGCAAATTTAGAAAAATAAAATTAATTCCTTCTTGATTAGGTAAAAGGACACTTATTTTGGACCAAAATAAAAACGCTAAAAAATCACTTATTATGGACCGGAATGAGTAATAAATAACCAAAAAGGAGGCCTAGAATTAATTATCTGTAAAAACTTACCAGGGCAAGCGAAAAGAGCACAATAAGAGCAACATGCGATTTCATTGTGAGTTCAGGTTTAATGATCTTTGCTGTATCAAGTTATTTGCTGATCTTTGCTATATGTATGAGCTTATATAAACAGGTTAGGGTATTATAAAATCATATTGCAGGTAACAAGTCATTGTCAAGCTTCAACATGATTCACGCACTTCTGTAGGACCAAAAATTTTGAAATGAAATTATATATCTACGTACAATGAGAGACATGCAGTAAATATAAACAAATGGAAGGATGCCCAATGTGCTTCTTTGACACAAATATTATTGGCGACCAAATCTTTCATCCATTTCTGTTTGATGTGATTTGTTATTAAAAAATCATTGAAGTAGGTTTCATTTGCTCATAAATATAGTACTGTTGCGTATTCACGTTTTAGTGTTTGCAAGTATTCACGTTTTAGCGTTTGCAAATATCTGGCGATCAGTATTTAAGATATTTGTTTTCTGTATCTAAGATAATGGTGAAATATTGAAATTATCAGTTCAACTAATGCTAGATCATTTCTAAGATAGCCATATGAGTTCCGCTTCTTTTTCCTTCTTTTTTTGTGTCTTTTAACTTTTGCGCTCTAAATATTTGGCTTCAAATAAAAGAAAAAGAGGATGATTTAAATAAAATAAATTTGCTAAATATTGAAAGCAATTATGTTGCAATCTCGGCACATGAATAGAGGATGACTATCTCGGAAAGTTCCATAAGCGTTTAGGATATTCACAGAAAGATCAAAACATCAAATATTGTCTTTCTCAAAGTTGAAGCAATCAAAAGATGTTTTTCCGCGAGATTACCTCAAAATGCGGTTAGACACTTCTTGACAATCAAATAATTCATGAAGATCCACATTTGGCCCTTAATTGTTGCACTCAATTAAGGAAACAAGAAGGAGATATCAAGAAAAGTGTTTCTTCGTGATAGATCTGGAGTATTGTTGCCACTACCCAAAATCCCATCACAAGCATCGTGATGGCTCTTAGTCTCTAAGACTAGGTAAGCCGATTACAATTATATTTCGAACTTTTTTTTAAACATATAATTTAAAACAAGTGTCGAAACCAAAAGCGGAAACAAATATAACAACCTCCCAAGACTGGTAATACCGAGTCACGAACTCTAACTGAATACATGGAATGAACTCACGCATCGAATATACAATACTGTTCGAATAAGAAATTAACAGTACAATAAACTGAAAGGACTCCAAGGGATTGCGAGGATCAAGCAGCTCTACCTTGAATCCTTGTGATCACAGTCTAACTCTATCCGAGTCCGATATCTCTAATACCTGACTTTGCACAAAAATGTGCAGATTTGTAGTATGAGGACACCACAGTCAGTATCCAGTAAGTATCAAGACTAAGCTCAGTGGAGTAGTGACGACGTACAGTCACGACAGTCACTAGTCAAATAACCTGTGCAATATAGCAATATACAATAGTACTGGGAAACAACTAGCAATAATAGCAGTATACAATAGTACTAGAAAATAACTTTACGTTACATTTATTTTTCAATGTATTCAAGATAACAGAATGAATTTCTTTTCAGAATATTATTTACTTTAAATCGCATCAAATGGTGTTGAGATGCATTGCATAACAGAAATAGAACAGAATAGAGAAGCCAAAATGGTTGACTCGGTCAAGTTAAGGCACCGAGTGTCGGTTACGACTTGGTTAGAAATCCGGTCGTGACAAACATGGTATCAGAGTAACGGGTTTAAAGAGTCCTACGGGTCTATGAAGCCGTGTCAGTAGAGTCACGTTTATTGTTGTGAGGGCTCCACTTCTATAAATGAGGGTCTATAGACATTTAAGAAAAGTTTTCTTTTTTTCCTTACTCTAGATCGTGCATTAAAGCTTAAAGTGAGAATCAGACTCCTATTTTCGTCGATCAATAGAATGATTAACATACCGATTCAATTATAGACTTTAAGAAAGAAAGCTAGCGAGACATCACTGTCCATAAATGAGGTTATTTATGGTGCTAATTACCTTTAAGGGAGAATGAAGGCTAAGTCGGGAACTGACCAAGAAAAGTGTATCCCAAAAGGGAGAATGAGGTAATATTGAGATGACCTAATTCAAGACTGTAACAAATTAGAGCTATCATAAATTTGCCAAAGACTTTGTACTGAAGAGATGAGGTGATGATGTCTTCAATTAGGTCAGAGTTGTCATGAAACTCACGAGGAGTTGATGCTAGTAAGGTTAGTAGTAACACAATGAAAGACTACATCCCTAAGCTATGTCCAGATTTAACTTATATACCAAGGAGGTCAACCATGGCATATGCTACTATATGTGAAGAGATTAGGCAGATGAAATACATATCCGGATTTTGTCCCTGAGTTGAGATCAAATTTTGTTCAAAACAATGAGGCTAATAAGTTATGTACGGGGATCAGATAAGAATTGTACATACTCTTAAGATGAAACTTATGGTAGTTGCAGCGAGTACTTTGTGGCTCCTGTCAAAGAATGTCCTTCAGATGATGAAGATGATAAGAAGAAACATGTAGTTTATTATTTTGATGAGAACTTATGAGTAACACAATGAATAGATCTTTTGAAGCGCATACATGGTCTACTAGAGTTTAAGAAGTAAAAAGACATGACCTGGGGATTTGGAAGTTGAGATAAATCACCACCATGAGGCGAACCATGGCAGAATGGCAACACCAAAATCTTTGATGATACGATGCCCGGTCATGACAAAACTCAAAAAGTCGCCCTTGCATTATGGAAAGAATGAATGAGACAGAAAATGGATGAAGCGAACAATATACGTCCTATACGATACAAATGTGATGGGTTGGCTTAAGGCCATAAGGTTCTTAAATACTGATATGTTTTGAAGCTAGCATAGATATGAGAGATTTAGAGATATGTTATGAGATGACTTGAATCTCAACTACATAATATTTTGATCGTCGCCAGCAGTGCCTAATATGACTTAAGGTTGAGCCTAGATAAGGTGACATAATATCATAGAATGATTCAGAAAAGCCAAGCCCTAAGGGAAAATATATCAGAAAAGTTAGCCTCCAAGCTAGAAGTTTAGTTTCGGAATACTGATAAGTGAGGATTTTAACTACTTATTAGCACCTTTTAGATTTTATTTTGGTCTAAAAGCATTGAATTATGTTCCCAAAACTGATTAAATGTGCAAAAATTACAGGAAATGTTGGAAATTGGACTCCAGAGATGAAATTCGACTCAAAAAGAAGCTGACAATCTGCGGTCCGCATAATTCCATCTGCAGCCGCAATTCAAAGAAAGAAAAACAAAGCATTCTTTTAAGGAACTTGCGGATCGCACATTAATTAGGCTGTCACAAAAGACAAGCTATGTTAAAATCCAGAGAGATGACACTAGACCTATTCAAAATTATAGTCCGCAAAATATTTGTGCGACCACAGAAGATCATCTTGCTGCCGCAAATCTATTATTGGGGATAGCAAATATAGGCCCTGCAGCCACAATGAGAATTATGCGGACCACAAAAGCACACCTTGTGGCCACAATGTTAAACTTGCGGACCACAAAAGAGTACTTTACGGCAGCAATTGGATTTCTGCAGACCGCAGATACATTGCCTTGAAGCTGCAATTCAGAATTGTGCGGCCGCAAATTTTCAGCTCCTTCCAGATGAAGAATTGTGCAGACCGCACATGAAATTGTGTGGCCATAGAACCTTCCCGAAGGGTATTTTTGTCCGACATTTCTAGCCTTGTATTAATAGAAGAATTTCATCAAAGTAGGTCAAGTTTGGAGAGCAGCAAGTTCTGTAGCCGTTTTTCTCTGCTTCTTTTGGAAGTTTATTATATTTTGGGTATTTTACAATAGATTTTATAAATTTTCACTTACATCAAGAGTTTAATTAGTATTTCTTCTTCTTGTTCTTCAATCTCAAGTATGAGTAGCTAGAGTTTTACTAGGGTTGTGACCAACCCCAGTGTGTTAGTCTGATGGGTAATTAAATTAGTGCTTGTTTATGATTGGGTGTGTGTTATTTAGCCTAGTTTATGCTTTAATTCATGAAATTAATGGTTCCAAACATTAGTTCATGCCCATTTGACTTCTACTTGAGAAAGAGAAACTTAGTTTAGATAAATTTGGCTAACAAGGAATTGGGTTAATTGAGATATTGATTAACCCAATTAAAGGGTTCAACCTAGAGATTGTAATAACCCGATTTGAGCTTTTATCAACTGTATTATGTGATACCCATTTGGTCTTGTAAAAGCCGAATTGGGCAAAACCTTTCTCTGATCAAAAGGTATTGAATGGGTAATCTAGAGTTAGTAGCTATAATATACCCCGATCAACAAAACAAGTATTAAAAGTTTTATCCCATGAAGCAAATACCTAGGTGATGGTCATAGCCCTAGGCCTTTTATCAATTTGAAAAACATCAAAAACAATTATCATTTTTCTTATTTCTTCATTATGCAAACATTAGTGTAAAACTAGCATTAGAAACAAAACTCTTTCTTTGGAAGAGCAAATCAAGATAATCTAGTTTCACGCATTAAAATATATACTCCTAACTTCCATCTAGCTCTTTTGGATTCGATCCCGACTCTTCATCGGGTTACTATAATTGCAATCGACCGTTTCATGCCTTGTTTAAAGTGTGCATTTGGATGCGATCAATTTTTGGTGCCGTTGCCGGGGAGTTAAAAATGGTGTTAGCTATATATTTGGGTGTGCTTTTGGAATATCTTATTTTCTTTCACAATTACTAATAAGTTTGAAAAATCGCAGGTACAACAATGGCAAAAAATGAGCTCGAAAATATTGCTTTGGGGGATTTGGATATGGAAGATGATCAAGTGGATGATGTTCCTCTTGAAGCCAAGCCAACAGACGAGGCCGAGTGCCTAATGACAATATGGCCGTTCCACCTCTACCACGAGCGGCTCCACAGTGGGTGTTGCCAATGAAGGTTATGCAAGTGCAATAGTCCCTCCCCGTTTTAAGGCGGGCAACTTTCAAATAACCAATGTGATTCTCACTTTGCTAAAGCAATGAGATTTCTTCATCGTTGCTCTAGGTCCCTGAAGGGGTTTGTGGACACGTGCTGGGGGAGTAAACAAACAAATGTCTCCGAGGATGCTTTGAGGCTAAGGCTTTTTCCCCTCTCTCTATGGGGGAAAGCTTTAGACTGGTTGAAATGTCTGCCGAACCATTCCATTCACACTTGGGATGAATTGGCGGAAAAGTTTATTTCAAAATACTTCTCTCCAAGGAACATATCTACATTTAGGGATGAAATTCTAGCTTTCAAACAAGAGACTAATGAACCACTACATGAGATATGGGAGCGGTACAGAACAATGGTTAAAGAATGTCCCAACAATGATATGACGGAGAATATGATTCAAAAAATATTCTATCGTGGGATCAACACAATGGACCAATGTGTAGTGAATCAATTTGTTGATAGAAACTTCATTACTATGCTTTATGCCGAGGCATGTGAGGTTTCGGATGAAATGGTGGACACATCATTGGCATGGCAATCCCGAACAAATGTACCATAAGGTGATACCAACGTGATTCACCTTTATAAAGAGTTTCATGACCATGTACAAGCCATACCAAATTGACAACTACAGTGAATCAACTAGCAGAGTCTCAGCTTCAGCAAGTACAAACCTAGGTAAGTCAACGCTATGGAGGGAGTAAACATGATGGTAAACAAACGGAAAACAAAAGGTCCCTAAATGCAATAACGAGTGGACAATTTTGTGCAAGAAGATAGTGGGTTTGATCAAGATGATTCTTACCATGACCAAGAAGAGGAGGTGCAATATGTGAACACTATCAAGGGCAACGAAGCAATTTTCAAGGCCCAAAGCAACAATAATGGCGACCTCAAAACAATCAAGGCAATTGGAATTCTAGAAACCAAGGTAACTAGAGTGGTGGAAATAATCAAGGAAAGTGGCATAACAACAACCATCATGGAAATTGGAATGGTAGTAATCACGGGAATTTGGGAGGTAACAATTAAGGCGGATGGAACTATAATCAAGGCAACTGGGGGTCGAGTTCTCAAAGACCCCCGATGTATCAACAACCGAACAACCCGCCTCCTTATCCTTCCCAGGGTTCCAGTTCTTCAACAAATGAAACAGGGCATATTGAGAACATGTTCAAGCAAATTATGAAAAAGAATATCGATTCGGATGTCCAACTTGCCTCTCACACAACATCGATCAGAAACGTAGAAGTACAAATGGACAAATCTCTCAAGCTCTAAATTCTCGTCCTAAGGAGGCACTACCAAATAACACGATGGTAAATCCAAAGGGTGGGAACAACATGGGGCATTACCATGGCCGTTACTGCAAGAAGTGGAAAAGGTGGGAATGCACCTACCTCTAGCCAAAGGTAGCTTGTGGATGATGAATAAGAAGAAGAAGTCCTGAACAATGTGGTGAAAGCAAATGATTAAGTTCAGATGGATATTGACGATAGTGTTGAAGAGACTCAAGAGGAAGTAAACCCATCTAGGGATCACATATTGACATAAGGGAACGATAGTGCAAACGGCTAAGGCACCATTGCCTAAGACTACTCCTCCATATCCTCAAGGGCTTGCCAAGAAAAAACGGTGGAAACCAATTCAAGAAGTTTATTTAAATGATGAAGAGTCTCTCGATCAATGTACCATTAGTTGAAGCCTAGGGACAAATGCCCGGCTATACAAAGTTTATGAAAGACTTGATTACAAAGAAGAGATCCATGAATTTAACTATCAAAGTCACTCATCAAGTAAGTGCAATTGTGCATTCTATAGATCCTAAATTGGAAGATCCCGGTGCTTTCACAATCCCTTGCACCATTGGAAGTGACAAGTTTGCTAAAGCTCTTTGTGATCTTGGGGCAAGTATCAATTTGATGCCCTATTTGGTTTTCAAGACCTTGGGAATTTGGAAAGCAAGAATCACATCTATAAGATCATAAATGGTCGTTCGCACCATGAAGAGACCGTTGAGAGTGATTGAAGATGTGTTGGTTCGTGTTGATAAATTCATTATTCCAGCGGATTTTCTCATTCTTGATTGTGAAGTGGTGATGAGGTGCTGATTATTCTTGGAAAACCTTTTATTGCTACGAGGAAAGCTCTTTGTGATATGGAAGCCGAAAACTCACTTTTCAGGTAGGTGAGGAAAAAGTTATGTTTCATGTATGCAATTCTATGCGGCAACCACATAACAACGAGGTGTGTTCTTTTGTGGACTTGGTGACCGATGTGATTGTGGATGACACAAGTGCCACTATCAATGTTGGTGACATGTTAGAGATTGTCTTGCTCAACTTTGATAATGATGAGATGGATGGTTTCATGGAATGTGTGTTCTTACAAGGACTGGGGAGCATACCACTATGCACCCTAAAAACTCTCCTTGGATCTTGAAAATAGGAAAACTTCTCCTACAAAGCCATCGATTAAAGAGCCTCCTATCTTAGAGTTGAAGCCATTGCCTCCATATCTTAGGTATGAATTTCTTGGCCCTTTTTCTACTTTACCATCTATTCTTTCCTCTTCTTTGACTAACGTGTAGGTAGATTTTACATTGGTGGTGATACATAAAAGGAAGAACGCTATTTGGTGGATTTTGGCAGATATTCAGGATAAGCCCGGTAATTTGCATGCACAAAATCACCAAACCATCTATTTAAAATCAAATAGGCTATGCAAGAAGTGGTCATATAGGAGATTATCAAGTGGTTGGATGCCGGGGTTGTTTACCCAATTTGCGACAGTTCGTGGACTTTTCTGCTGCAATGCGTCCCAAAGAAGGGGGGCAATGATGGTGATCACAGATGATAAGAATAAATTTATTCCTACAAGAACAGTGACCGATTGAAGAGTGTGCATGGACTATCGTAAGCTCAACAAAGCCACAAGGAAGGATCATTTTCCACTTCCTTTCCTTGACCAAGTGCTTGATAGGTTGGCCGACCGTGCTTTTTATTGCTTTCTAGATGGATATTCGGGCTACAACCAAATCCTAATTGCTCCGGAAGATCAAGAAAAAATAACTTTTACATGTCCCTATGGTACTTCCGCCTTTAAGCGAATACCATTTGGTTTATGTTATGCACCAGCGACTTTTCGAATGTGTATGATGGCTATCTTCATAGACATGATGGAGGACTACCTTGATGTTTTCATGGATGACTTTTCGGTGGTTGGGGACTCCTTTGATTATTGCTTAAAAAATCTGGATAAAGTATTTGCAAGATGTGAGGAAACCAATTTGGTGCTAAATTTGGAGAAGTGTCATTTCATGGTCGAGGAAGGCATTGTCCTCGGCCAAAAGATCTCAAAATTTGGAATTAAAGTCGACAAGGCAAAGATTGAGGTGATTTCTAGACTTCCACCTCCAAACTGGGTGAAAGGCGTACGGAGTTTCTTAGGTCACGCGGGGTTTTACCGGCATTTTATAAAAAATTTCTCTAAGGTGGTGAACTCGTTATGCAAGCTTCTAGAGAAAGATGCTAAGTTTCACTTTAGTGATGATTGCATGAGAGCCTTTGAATTGTTAAAGTTCAAGTTGACAACCACTCCCATTATCACTACTCCTAATTGGAGTATCTCTTTTGAGCTCATGTGCGATGCTAGCGACGTAGCGGTTGCGGCTGTTTTGGGACAGCGCATCAACAAGGTTTTTCATCCCGTCTATTATGCTAGTAAGACCATGAACGATGCCAAGTCAACTACTCCGTTACGGAGAAAGAGCTTCTTGCCATTGTGTTTGCAATTGAGAAGTTTCGTCCGTAATTGATGGGTGCAAAAATCATTGTCCAAATGGATCGTGCACCACTTCGTTATATTATGAGCAAGAAAGATTCAAAAACTAGGTTGATGAGATGGTTGCTTTTATTGCAAGTATTTGATATCAACATCCAAGATCGAAGAGGGAGTGAAAATCAAGTGGCGGACCATTTATCTCGTTTGGAGGAGGAGGGGAGGCCGCATGATGGCCTTGAAATCAATGATACTTCCCCGATGAGCAACTATTGGCTATTTCAGTGAAAGAGGTGCCGTGGTTCGCAAATCTAGCAAACTTCCTGGTGTGTGATTTCATCCCAGATGATTTCTCTTCTAGGATGACTCATACCTTTTCCGGATTTGTACAGATGGGGTAATTAAAATATGTGTGTTGGAAAAAGAGCAAGGTAATATTCTTGGAGCTTGTCATTCTTCCCCATATGGTGGTCACGACGGTGGAGCAAGAACGATAGCCAAACTGCTAAGCTGCGATTTCTACTGGCCCACTCTTTACAAGGATGCAAGTGAGTTAGTGAAAGGATGTGATGAATGTCAAAGGCCGGTGGAATCTCGAAGAAAAGTGAAATGCCTCTCACTACTATTTTAGAGATTGATATTTTTGATGTTTGGGGTATTGACTTCATGGGGCCTTTTTTTAGTTCTTATGTAAACACCTACATTTTGGTTGTGGTTGATTATGTTTCTAAATAGGTTGAGGCCGTTGCTTTACCCAATAATGAGGTGAGAAATGTGGTGGCGTTCTTGAAAAAGAATATTTTCACAAGGTTTGGTACTCAGAGGGCTATCATAAGCGATAGGTGGGTCGCATTTTTGCAATAAAGTTTTTGACACTTTACTCGGCAAGTATGGTGTTACTCATAAAGTTACGGCTCCCTACCATCCACAAGCTAGCGGTCAACTGGAAGTCTCCAACCGGGAGATAAAGAGTATCTTGTCTAAAACAGTGAATGCTAACCAAGTAAATTAGTCTAATAAGCTGGATGATGCATTATGGGTTTATCGGACAACTTATAAAACACCTATCGGAATGTCCCCATACCGGTTGGTGTTTTGAAAAGCTTGTCATCTTCCGGTAGAACTTGAGCACAAAGCTATGTGGGCTCTAAAGAAGTTGAACCTTGATTGGGATGTAGCTGCTAATTTGAGGGTTGCACATTTAAATGAATTAGATAAGTTTCGGTACCGTGCATATACAAGTTCATCCTTGTACAAAGAGAAATGAAATATCTTCATGATAAATACATTCGTAACAAAGCGTTCAAGGTGGATGATCTTGTATTGTTGTTCAACTCACGATTGAGGATGTTTTCTAGAAAGTTAAAGTCTAAATAGAGTGGTCCCTTTAAAATTGTGGGTGTAATCCCTTTGGTACATGTACCTGAAGAACAAAAATGATGAAGTATTCTGAGTCAATGGTCACCAAGTGAAGCACTATTTAGGAAAAGTTGTTGATTGCCACATTATGGCGGTAGTTCATTTCAACTAATGGAAATCTACCTCGCGCCTGCAACGTTAAATCAGGCGCTTCTTGGGAGGCAACCAATGTGTTTTTTTTTTTTTTTTGGCTAAATATAAGTTTTATTAATAGAAGCAAAATACAAAAGTGGAGGGAGACATGAACCTTACCTCTCAAAAGTGAATCAGTGTACACTTAGTCATCCTAAGGTGATAATTAATTGTACCTAAAGAGTAGTAAGGTGATAGACCTATGGTGATGTGGGGATTGTCTATTTTATATTGATAGACAATCGTATGTACAAAAACAAAGTGAAATTTTCCTAGGTCAGCTATACAAAAAAAGTACATATGTTCCTGCTTCTATTAGGTGGTTGAGGGATATGATCCCGTGTATCTACATCTGACATCTATCAGTGATTTCTAGAGTTCCCAAAAGTGTGACAAAAAAGTGCGAGCTATCTTCAATTTTGCTTTGACCTTGGGGGAAAGGAAAGCTAAGTTGAAGATGGCTATCTGAGTCTGCCCTGTAATTGGAGGGCAGTGTTGTTTGTGTTGAGTTAGCAATATTCTGATTGCTGCTGTTGGTTTTGAAGTTGGGAGGGTAGCCTGTATGATGGGTCTGCTATTGTTGAGTGTATGTTTGTATCTTGTGTCTTCTGTTAGGTTGTCTGTTTGGCTTGCTGCTTCTGTGGTAGCTGTTGTCTACTTTTGATTCCTGCTGCTTCAGTTGGTAACCTATTGGTAGTGCTTCTATGACATGTAATTGCTGATTGCTTGGTATACTGCTGCTGTATTGTTGTATGTTGTGTGATTTCTAGTGATGCATTGTGGGGGCAAAAGTCCATGAGGATTGCTGTATTTGCAACAAATTGAGCACCAAGGGTTCTAATACCAAACCTTGCAACTGCAGCAATGATCTGGACCATTTTAAGTTATTTACAGTGTTGTAGGAGATGTTGAGTTTAGTGGAGGAAATGGTGTTTGTGTTGCTGCTACTTTGAAATTTAGTTTGTTGCTAATGGTATATCAATTGGTTTTGATTTGTGTGTTGACTTTGCTGCTTTATGACTCGGTGATCATCTATGTTTGTTTCAGAATGTTTCTTCTGTTGCCTATCTCTTGGTTGTGCATCTGTGTCATGTAGTTGCTACTGACTTTGGCTGTTCATATTGCTGTTTCCTGTGTAGCTGTGTGTTGATGGGTTCCAATGGTGTATGGTGGCAGGGAAGATCCATGATGATTGTTGTAATTACAAGAGATTGAGTACTACTAGTGCTAATACCACACCTTGCAATTACATCAATGATCTGGACCATACCAATCTATCTGCAGTGGTGTGAAAGTTGTTGAGTTCAGTGGTGGCTTGCAGCTGCTGGTGTTGGTGTATTCTTTGAGTTTGCCTTGTCTACTGCATTTGAGAGGTGAGGTTGTTGTTGTTGAGTTTCTTCTGTTGCTGGCAATGATTTTGCTGAACTGAGCCTCTGTGTTCTATTGGTTTGGGTTGACTTGTTGATTTGAAATGTTGATGGAGTTCCACAAATTGATTGGTGTTTAGTCTATATGCCATAACAGTAATGGAAAGAGCATTATGAATGCTGCATATTACTTCTTCAGTAGTAGACTGACCCTAAGAGTGTATCATGGTGGATAGAAGCACGAGCTGTTGATGCTGCCTTATGTAGCTGATGTATCTTTGATTCTTTTGTAGCTGCAGTGCTCCTGCCCAAGAGAGTATCATGCTGACTAGAGGGATGAGTTGATGATACTACCTTATGTAGTTGTTGTATCTTTGAAAGAATTTCTTCTGCTGCTGTTGTGTTCCTGCTGTGGCAGTGTGAGGTTGAGGGTGCTGGTAAGTAGTAGGGTGATCAATTGCTGTCTTCTTGAGTTGAAGCTTAGTAGGTGGCTGACTGTGTATTGTGTCACTTGTGTGGTGTTGTTCCATGATAGTCATTTGCTAGAGGCTGGTGTGGAAATCTCAAGCAGTTGCTGCAGTTGTGCTTGGTGCTGCATTTTTCCAGTTCTTCCTACATGCAAGCAAAAACAAAAAGTTAGATGATGTGGTTGATATGTGAGGTTGGTTGCTCCTGTGTTTCCTGCAACAAGTAGCATATTGTTAGTGTAAAGCCACTGCTCCATTCTTTCATCACCACTGCTGTTTTGCCCTCCACCAGATCCTTTCCCTTTGGCAGAGTTACTGCCCTTGTTTCCTGCCACTCTTACTCTTAGATATGGGCATTGGCTCTTATCACTATTGATCAACCTTCTACTTTGTGTATCCAGCTCAGAAAAACAGTAGCATTCCATAGGTACAACATCCAGGGCATAGTTTGCCAAATGATCTGCCAGTTTGTTGCCTTCTCTGAGTGTGTGTGTTACTGTTGCATTACATCTTGCCATCAGCTCTTTAATTCCTGCAACTGTTTCATTAATGGACCATGGCACTCTCCATTCTCCTTTTATGCCTTTCAGTAGCATCATTGAATCAGTATGGAGATCTATGAGATAGTGTTCATTGTGGACATAGAATCTCAAGGCCTCCAGTATTGCCTGTGCCTCAGCTTCTATGTTTGTGCCTTCTTGAATTTCCTTGCAGCATGCATATATGACATCTCCCTATTCATCTCTCAGTATAAAACCAATTGAGCTTCTCCCTGGGTTACCTCTAGAGGCTCCATCTATGTTGAATTTTAACCACCCTTGATTGGGAAATTCCCATAGCACCTTTGTGTACTTCAAAGTGGGAGTATATTCCTCCATCATAGTGATTATATCTGGCCATTTATTAGGGATGCTTTGGATGCCTAGCTTTCTGACTTTGATGAGTAATTGAAGGGTGGCAGTGATCTAGTAAATGACTCTATTAACAGTCATTGTATCCCCATATTTTTAACTGTTTCTTCTCTTCCACAGCTCCCAAACAATTATTGATGGCAAAGCTTGCATTATAGGTTTCAATCTAGGTACAACCTCTACAATCGAGCATTTAACCACAGCCTCATGCAATGTGATTCCATTCGTGTTAATTCCTGCATTACCAAGGAAGTGCCTCCACACTTTGCTTGTAGCATATGATATGAAAAATAGATGTTGTCTTGTTTCTTCTTGTGGCTCTGCACAACACCAACATTTAGGTGCCATTTGATAGCGCAGTTTTCTAAAGAAATCATCATGTGGTAGCCTGTTTCTCTATACTTTCCACATGAAGAAAGCAATCCTGAAAGGCGGCCCTTGCACCCAAATATTTCTGTAAGCATTAGAAGGATTTTGCTTCCTCCTCAGGTATTCCCAAACTGATTTTACAGTGAAGTCACCTCTAGTTTCTAGCATCCATACAGGTTTATCAAGCACATCTATAAGGGCTAGTGGTTTGATATTCTCCAATATGTGTACAGCAAGATCATCTGGCAGCAGTTCTCTGATCTTCTCCTCATTCCAGTGGCCATCATGCACCACATCATATATGTTTTGTACTGTTTCATCACACATAAAGTTAGGTGGGTTAACAAAATATAGAGCTCCCAATCCAGTCCAGTTTTCAAACAAGAATAGAGAAGATCACATCTTAGGTTTCCAGAAGATTTGATGTTCTATGATGTTTCTGCATTCAATCATTTTTCTCCATATATGAGATCCACCTCTCCAAGGAACAATCATAGGATTAATCTTTTTGCAGTATTTCTGACTCATAAAAGCACTCCACAGACTTGGCTTTGTTCTGAAGTTCCACCACAATTTGCAAAATAATGCTGTAGACATGTCATGTAAAGACCTTGAAGTTAGCAGTTATTTTCTTTGTTAACTTGGTCAGAAGTGTGCTGTAGGGATGAGTGTATTTACCAAAACTGTGCCCAAAAATCTGCTTAGAAATCATGCCAAGTGTGGAAAGAATTGCGGTCCGCAATTGCATTGTACGAACCGCAGAATTTTAGTTCCTGCAGAAAAAATGATCTGCCTCCGCACAATTAAATTGAAGACCACATAATTTGAGGATTAAATAGACTAGCTCTCTAGAATTTGCATGTCAGAAAAAGGGGGAATCTGCGGCAGCGACAACAATTTTATGGTCCGCAATAGGTAATTGCGGGTGCAACTCAAATCTTGCGGACCGCAAACCAAAAAGGAACTGATCCCTTGGGTATATGAGTGTGGACCGCAACTGGAATTTTGCGGCCGCACTCAAGACTTCTTCCCATCGCAAAAACAAAAAAAGTATAAATAGGGGCTTTTAGCCTACTATTTCACTTTTCCCCTTTCTGAGCTCACAAAGTGAAATTTTCTTGTTAAATTGAATTCTCACAAGCCTAACAGTTGTTGATCACTCATATCTTGCATTTATTCATATCTGGTATGTTTCATCATCTTGATTAATTTCTTTTATTTTTCTTTTTAGATTTTTAATGAAATTTTGGACCATTTGTCTGTTGAATCTATTTGAACAACCATATGGGGTAAATATGTAGTGGGTAAACTGGAAAATGCTTTAAGGGGAATGGGTAAATAGATTTTCCTGCTTAGATGTTGTGTCCATGTCAAAATTGTGCAAAAATTTCAAGCCCTAGGTAAAAAATTAAACTTATGTTCGTAATTATTGAAATATGCGGCCGCACAAGAAATTTTGCGGTCTGCAGATGTTAAGGTTTAGGGAACTTTAGTAGGGCATGGTTCTGTGGCCGCAAATGAAATATTGCGGACTGCAGAAATCCAATTATGGCTGCAATTCAGTCTAGTCACTGTGACCATCGAGTTGCCATATTAGTTACTCATATGTGTGGCCGCAATGCAAATTCTGCAGACCGCAGAAAAATGATTACACATGCGAAATAGAATATTCTCTATTATCAGAGAGTTGTCATATTAGTGATGCCTGAGTCGCTGTTGCAATGTAAAATATACGGATCGTAATCCATTTTTGCGACCGTAATGGAGAATTGTATGAGCTGCAAGAGCCATTCTACAGCCGCAATGAATATTCTGTGGACTGCAATAACCTTTCTGCGATCCCGATAGGAATTATGCGGACTGCAAATTCCCAAACCTGACAGTATGTTTTATTCATGTTTCCCACTGCATCTTCTGTGTATTCTTACATTAATTGACTTGCATTGAAACTAACAATCACCTTCGTTTGATACAAATAATGGTTCGATCTAGAGGAAGAGGAGACACTTCTAAAGGAAGGAGGGAACCTTCTCGAGGACGAGGGAAGCGACCCCTACTTGGTGCCCAATAGTATGAAATGAGAAAGAAACCACCAGCCGGCAGAGGGAGATGTGCAGACCTTTCCGAGACAAGTTTTGATGCCCTATCTCGGGAAGTATCAGAGGGCAACGCAGCCTCTATACATGAGCTACTGGCCGTCCAGTCAAGGCCACCAGCGAGGTATCAGCTTAGGGACGAGCCGTCATCATCACATAACACTTTTGAGAGTTCGGACAGTGCCAACCAGGCATCTCAGCCTTCCACTATACCTGTATCTCAAGCACAAGAGACATCGGCCCTAGAGATATCTATGCGAGACATCCCAGAAGATGGTAGGGGGGAGACACTACTGTTAACGGCCTTTAAAGGTCGAAGAAGAAAGAGGTGTGGGATGACCAGTTTGTCAGTTTACCAGCCTTTACTAGCTTCTGGGAATGGTGACAAGTGGGGTCCCTCACTCTTGAGCGACAATTCTAGTTGTAAGATCTAGACAAGTATAACCCTGCAGTTTTGAGGCAATTTAGGGAACGCAAAGGGTGAATGTGGTTCACCCAGAGCGTCGTGGATTTGAAAGAGTAACTTTTCCGGGAATTCTACTCCAATGTGGCGCATATTACGAAAAGGACAAAGGTGACTAAGGTGAGGAACCTCAAAACGAGATTTGATCAGCACACTTTGTTTATTTACTTGAGTTCGATGATGTTGATCCTATAGAGTATTTGGAGAAATATGCACTTGGCGATGTAGCTCGACCTTGGCTAGCAGAGTTTCTGGCAGCTTCCTGGCCACCACCACCATGGATTAGAGCAGGGGTGTCTACTCACAAGAATGCAGTGAGCTTTGAGGCAAAGGGGTGGGAAACCTTTGTATGCAGCAGATTAGACCCGTGCCAGAACAAGACATATAGTCTGATCCCTCGAGCTGTTCTAGTTGCATCCATCATGGTTGGGTACCTTATCAATGTGGGTGTCGTGATATTTTCCAACATCTCTGTGGTCGCTCGGCAGGGTGACACATCCTACCCATATCCCAACACCATCACAGAGTTTCTCACAGATGCGAGGCTAGAGCTAAGGGATTTTGACACAAAAGTGCCGGCAAAGAAGCCTTTCTCATGGTATTTATTGATGAATGCACACAGCCCTAAGAAAAAGGGTCAGCCGTGTGCCACTACAGGGTAGTCTGGTGAGCCATTTGTGGTAGTTGCAGAGAGAGTTGACATTCCATCCACATTGGTAGTTGTAGTTACGAGGTACAATCAAGACACTCACTAGTCAAATAACCTGTGTAATATAGCAGTATACAATAGTACTGGAAAACAACTAGCAATAATAGCAACAAAATCAACCAGTGATATAAACAGCAAGGCAACAAGAACATCGCAATTATTGCCCCAAAAAAAATAAGGAACATAAGTACAACCAATTAATCAAGTCCTTCAAATATAAACCTTTCACATATAATTATTTCAAATAAATATCTTTCGAATATACTTCGTTCCAATAAATATTTTTCGAATATAATTCTTTTAAATAAATATTTTTCGAATATAATTCTTTTAAATAAATATCTTTCGAATATAATTCTTTCAAATAAAATCTTTTGAATATAAGTCTTTCAAATAAGATCTTTCGAATATAAAAGTAACTCTGTGACATCTCATATCATAATCATCAAACACGGGACTCAGCCCACTTTCATAATTTCATGGTACCTCGTGCCCATATCTCTATCACAACCGCACGGAAAACTCACCTTCCAAAATATCAATATATGAGATCCGCACTGACAAATCACGTGCCAATAATAAAGTCATCATTTACTCACGGCAACTCATGCCCACATCTCATTTCACAACTGCACGGACAACTCACGTGTCAATACCATAATCATTATATACCAACAGCACCTCGTGCCTACATTTCATATCACAACCGCACGGAAAATTCACGTGCCAATAACTCCGCTCGGCAATAGCCACAGGCTATTTCAACATGTATCAGAATATTATCAAATTTAGTGAATTAACAAAACAAGTTGCACAAGATATAAAAGTAATCACAAGGAAATCACAACATCACATGAAGATTACCAGCACAATAACCCTATAGCATCACACAAAAATCACCAACACAGTAACCCCCAGTCATCCCATATCATCCCTAACAATAGCCACCCTTATCCCTCCTATAACCACCCTTATCACTCCTATAATAGCCTCCCTTATCAAATCCGCCTTGACAATAACAATAGCGCCCTGTATCGCTCATATAACCACCCTTATCCCTCTGCCATGACAATATCAATAGCCACTCTTATCGCTCCTATAACCACCCTTATCACTCCTATAATAGCCTCCCTTATCGCTCTGCCTAGACAATATCCTTACACACATAACAACAGTGAAATGCCAGCCTTATGCCCGCATAGTATCAACAGTTAAATGACACCCTTATACGTCGCATAACTGTAACACATATCACACAACAATTTACATAGAAAGTTATCAACACAACATCACATAATCAACTCGTATTTGCAAATTGCCCATAGGCCACATCCTTTCCAAATGTACAACGAACTCAATTAATTTCACAACAGACAGCCCACAACTCAACCTAATGTATATAAAATCTCAAAAACAACAACAAGGATGGAAAACTAACTCAGCATGAGCAACGCCTTCTATAAATCCATATTCTTGGTAATTAGATTATTACCTCTTCTCAAATTTAATTAATTAATTATTTGCAGATGAAAACTCCTTAATGAAATTATTTCCATGAAATAGCAACTCAACAGAACACTGAATTCACATAAAAGTCAAGTGTCAATCACACCAAATTATCATATAAAATAAACTTGATAAACAAAGAATAAGGCATGACAAATAAAGGATTTAATAAGTGCCACCAATTTTCTATTTAATACATAAGGGTGTCTACGAATAGTAATTGATATAGTTCGTACATACACACTGAGTACGTACTTTTCACCTTGTGTACACGGATTTCAATCACTCAATTTTCACATAAGACTCAATGCCTTCGGGGAAGTTTCCCCAAACAAGGTTAGGCAAGATACTTATCTTTTTGAAGTTAGGCCAATATTGCAAAACACTCTTTTTGCGTGAAATGACATCCGGACGGCTCAAATCTAACCAAATTAATTGCATAACTTCATTAAAATTCATCAAAAATAATTCTGGATAATATAATGTCGACTTAAAATTTCACATTAAAAAGTCCACCTGAAAGTCAACGTGATGCCCGCATACCCAACAGAATTTTCGCAATATTCGAATACTATTCCGATACAAGTTCAACCAACCAATTTTATCGAATTCCAATAACAAATCGTCCTCCAAATCTACATTTTTCATTTTCGGAAGATTTCACAATTTTTCTCAATTGCTTCAATTAAATCCGAAATAAATGATGAATACAACCATGGATTTATAAATCACTTTCGGATATAGAACACTTACCCAAGTCAAAGTCGTGAAGAACTCCTCCAAAATCGCCCAAAAATTGAGCTTCAAACTCGAAAAACGAAATGAAGAAAATGACCATTTTTGGTCCTCAAGTTTCTGTCCAGGTTCGCATTTATGGACAAAAACTTCGCATTTGCGAATGAACAGTAAAATCCAATGAATAGTGTTCACAGTTGCCATGAACAGTGTTCGCAATTGCGAACGAACAGTGCCTCACTAGAAACCAACAAACCCTAACTTCTACAAAATGATCCGAAACCACCCCGAAACTCATCTAGAACCTCCTGAACACAAATCATATATGAATTTCAATCATAAATACGCTAAAGACCTGCTCGCGCACTCAAAACATTGAGAGGCCGTCTTGACCATGGTCAAACTCCCAAATTTTTTAACTTTACTAGTCTCTCAATCAATGATCCAAAAATACACCTAAGCCCCTGGGGACCCCGTCAAATCATACCACCAAGTCCCAAAATATGATACGAACTTAGTCGAGGCTTCAAATCACATCAAATAATGCCGAAATTATGAATCGCGCTTCGAATCGAATTATGAGTTATAAAATTTCAAAATACTATGATTTGCATCAAAGTATATCAATCAATCCGGAATGACTTTAAATTTTGCACAGAAGTCATAAATGACATAACAAAGCTATTCCAATTTTCGGAATCGAAATCCGAGGTTGATATCAATAAAGTCAACTCCCGGTCAAACTTCCAAACCAATTTCCAACTTTCGCCAAAAAACTTCAATTTATTCTACGGCCCTCCAAATCTAAATCTTGACGCACGCCTATGTCTGAAATTACCATATGAAGCTATGGAATCATCAAAATACAATTCTGGAGTCGTCTACACAAAAGTCAAATCTTTGGTCAACTCTTTTCACTCAAGCTTCAAAATAAGAATTGTTTCTTCCAAATTGATCCCAAATCATCTGAAACCAACCTCGACCTTGTATGCAAGTCATAGCGCATATTACGAAGCTTCTCGAGAACTTAAGCTACCGAACGAGACGCTAATTCTTAAATTGACAAGTCGGGTCGTTACAATTGTCCAACTTTCTTAGAGATCAAATACATTATAAGGAGGTCTGTATTATCCTATGTTTGAGAAATATACTGCTTAAGTTTTCAAATCACGGAGAACAATTAAGAGAGGAGAATCAAGAGAAAAAATAAAATTATACTCACAATTGATTAATAAAATTACTTTTCTTTTCATTTTTAATTGAAAAAAAAAGGATGCCTTGTGATGCCCATGAGTCAAATAACAAAGTTAACCTAATCTTCAGCTTCATTTTCAAGCCTCAAACAATAGCCTTTCGCATTTCGAATAGGCAAGAAACTCTTGATAACTCAAACAATCGACACAAAGCTTGGAAATTATTTTTAAAGTGCAAAAGGTATCAATTAATTATTTCTAAATATCCTTATGACGTGGGAAATTTTTTAACCCTTAAGTCAAAAAAGTACAATAAGTTTCTTTCACTAAATTCTCTCTTGTCCGGATTAAATTCATAATTTAACATTTACAATTTCACCATTGGCAATCGAGCAGAGAGTTTCAATACCATTCAAAAATTCTTCCTTTCTGATTTTTCCTTACACGTACTACTTAACGCAAAATTTGAATATTAGGATAAAATAATTGAATTTATAAAAGTAGGGCACATGCAATTGATTCGATAAATAGCTACATAATTAAGCTAAATATGAAATAAAGCAATAAATTGATAATAAAGAGAGAGAGAGAAAAAAAGAAATGTTTACAATTTGATATCGATGGAAGCTTGATTGCCCACAGCTTGGATATAGAGTGAATGATGAATTGCCAAACGTGAAGAAAATAATTTGCCAAGAACAATAAGATTTCTTATGTTGATTGGGACTTAGATGATCTCAGATGATCTGCAAAAATGAACAAATACTGGATTTTGCAGTAACAAATCCAATTTGTTGTTTTCTTAAGTCCGCTACCGTTACGCTTATTTATTTTGGCCATTTGGATGATTTGTAATAGTGGATGTAATGGTCGATCATATAATCATGTAACAATTTGACTGGTTGTTTTGAGTATTTGCATTCAGTTTGGCGGTCTGAGGTCACGAATAACTTCACATGGTATATTATGATTTGTATGTGTCATTGGTTTTGATTTTCGAGTGATTCGGAACTGATTTGGATGAATGATTTTCATTTTAGAAACTTTAAGTTGGAAAAGTAGACTATGTCTGACTTTTTGCGTATTTGATCTCGATCGGAGTTTTGATGATTCTGTTAGGTTCGTAGTTGATTTGACTTGTTATGCCGAAAGTTGGCAATTCGAAGGTTTAGAATTTTCTTAAGTTTGACCATGATTTGACTTTATGTCTATCGGGTTCGGATTTTAGTTTTGGGACCTAGAATAGGTCCGTTTTGCAATTGGATCTTGTCTGCAGAGTTTGGGACCATTTCGAGTTGATTTGATAGTAATCAGACGTGCGGTTGTTTTTTTAGAAGTTGTCACGACCCAAAATCTAACTAGTCGTGATGATACATAACCCAACCTGTTAGGTAAGCTACAATTTAATGAGACTGATTAATACAAGAAATGATAAAAGAACTGCTTTTATATAAGAATTTCCCAAGGACTGGTAGTATAAATCATGAGCTTCTAAGATTTAGATTTTTACAAAACTAAATTGAAATAATTACGATATATGTTTGAAATGTAGATGAACTGAATTCGAATCTAATGCTACCAAGGACAAGTGATAGCCATAACTGGAACACAGCTACATCTTCAAATCCAGCTCCCGCCGTATGCAGCAACCTCAGCATCCAATATCTGCATGCAAGGTGCAGAAGCATAGTATGAGTAAAATCGACAGCATGTTCCCAATAAGTATCAAATCTAACCTTAGGTTGAAAGTAGTGAAGAGCCGGGACAAGGGTTAGAGTCCAACTCTAATAACCAGCCACAGTTCATAACAATATAATAAAAATAGTACACGAAAATAATTCAGAGATAAGATGCTCAGCTCGTTCACAATTAAGAAAAATATGCATGCTTTTCAAGTATGATAGTAAATCTCAAATCTTTTACAGAAAGCATCAAAACATGAGTAAGTTTGTAAAACCATAATTTTTCCCAAAACTTTTCAACAGGTAAATGTTTCATTATCAAATGGCATGAGGAAAGTATATCTCTATGCCTACATGTCAATGTGTATGTGAGGTCATGAATGACGTGATACCGTACAGCATGAGACAAATGCATCTCCATGCCCGTACGTCAAGTGTGCAAGTCGAATGCAATACAACACAGTGAATAAACCATATGTATACCCCCAGCGTATCAATTCACTCAGTCCTCCCAGTCACTTAGTCCTCATAGTCACTCGGTCCTGACAGTGACTCAGTCCTTCCAATCACTCGGCACTCTCACTCTCACTCTCACTCGCACTTGCAATCAGTAGGTACATGCGCTCACTGTGGATGTGCAGACTCCAAAGGGGCATTTCTAGCCCAAGCTCTATAATAAGCCAATCATGGCATGAATCAAATAAACATGCTGTGGCATGCAGCCCGACCCCATGAATATCCTCACAATCAGGTCCTCGGCCTCCCCAGTCATCAATCTCTCCAGTCTCTTGGGCTCATAAAAATCTTGATAATCATCCCAACAGTGATGATATGATGTAAAAATAAAGGACAACGGAGACTGAGATATGACATGCAAATAGTAGCTGTGACAAAGTATAAATTTCAAATTAAACAATTAATTCAACATGTAACACGATCTCTAAGGGTCCAACAGTATTAACTTCTGGCCTAAGCATGATTTCTATCATAAATTACAGCTCAGATGCTTTAACACATAGAATAAAGTAAAATTGTTTAGATAAGATAGCTACATAGTTCCATGAATTTACTAAATCACAATTCACACGGTGCACGCCCACACGCTCGTCATCTAGCATGCGCGTCACCTCAACATCAATCACATAACATGTTTCGGGTTTTCATACCCTCAGCACCAAGTTTAGAAGTGTTACTTACCTCGGACAAGCCATATCCAATATCGAGCAAGCCAAACGATGCTCCGAAAATGCCATCCTGCGTACCGACTTTTGAACTGCTCAAAACTTGCCAAAAGCAACTCGAATACATCAGATAGTGCCTAAGGATTCCAAATGATAAAGGTCGAATTTTTAATCAAAACCCCAAAGTCAACCAAACTGTCAAGCTGGGCTCGCATCTCGAAACCCAATAACACTCACAAAATACGGCAACCTTTCAACTATGAATCCAACCATACTAGTTTCAATCAAATCTGACTCTATATCGATGCTCAAAACTCAAAAATTCACTTTATGAAATTTAAAAAAAACTTTCAATTTCTCACTTGAAATCCTCAATCAAATGCCAAAAATGATAGATTCATGAAATAAAATCAAAATCGAGTAGATACACGTACCCTAATACATATGGTGAAAATTTCCTCAAAATTCACTTCAATCCAAGCTCCATAGCTCCAAATATGAATAAAATAACCAAGCGCTCGATATATAGTTTCTGTCCAGGCATCTTCGCATCTGCGACACTCTTAGTCGTTCCTGCGGCGTCGCTTTTGCGACCAAAGTTCTGCTTCTGCGGAGAAGCACTGGAGAAATGGCCTTGCACCTACAGAAAAACATCCACTCCTGCGATATTGCAGGTGCAACACTAGAACGTGCATCTGCGCCAATGCCCGCTCCTGTGCTCACAAATCTCGCTTCTGCGCGCATGCAAGTGCGCTACAAATTACGCTTCTACGGAGGCAGCCCAACTCAACCTTCATTGCAGGTGCGACAATAATTCCACTTCTGTGACCATCGCACTTGTGCAAAACTATTCGCAGGTGCGATCATACAAGATCCTTCCACCAGCAGCCTTAACCAAAATTGATTCAAACGATCCGAACCTCGTCCAG
Organism: Nicotiana obtusifolia; assembly: GCA_002018475.1. Lineage (NCBI taxonomy): Eukaryota > Viridiplantae > Streptophyta > Magnoliopsida > Solanales > Solanaceae > Nicotiana > Nicotiana obtusifolia. Next base: position 25,595 of record MCJB01050470.1, read on the forward strand.
AACTCTTTCAAGCCACTTGGGACCCCGTCAGAATATACTAACAAGTCCCCTAACATAACACAGACCTACTTAAGGCCTCAAATCACACATAACAACATCGAAACGATGAGTCGCATCTCAATTCGAACTTAAATGAACTTTCAACTTCCAAAACTCGCGCCGAAATATATCAAATCAACCTGGAATGAACTCAAATTTTGAACACAAGTCCCAAATAACATAATGAAGCTATTTTAATTCCCCGAACCACAATCCGAATCCGAAATCATCAATGTCATTTCCCGATCAAACTTATGAACTTTCCAAACCTTCAAATTTTCAACATTCTCCAGTTAGTGCCGAATCCTTCTAGAAATATCCAATGCAAATCTGGGCATACGCTGGACTCCAAAATCACCATCCGGACCTAACGGAACCATCCGTTCCGGGGTCAAATACAAAAAAGTCAAACTTAGTAAACACTTCCAACTTAAAGCTTTAAACATGAAATTCATTCTTCCAAATCACTTCTGCTTAACTTGAAAACCAAAACCAACGATTCGCACAAGTCATAATACATCATACAGAGCTACTCATGCCCTGAAACTACCGAGCGAAGTTCAAATGCTCAAAATGACTGGCCGGGTCGTTATATTCTCCCCCACTTAAACATACGTTCGTCCTCGAACATGCCAAGAGTGTTTCCAAAGCCATCAAATCACTGTGTAACCTTACCATGTACATACTCGGGGTTGATCCCATGGCACCCTAATCCATATAAGTCGGATGACACAACCTAACTTAAGATCTTTAATTTAACCTTAGCCTATAAACCTTAGAATCTAATTTCCAACATCCGAAATTACCAAAAAGACCTGAATCTCACATCCACACACTGTATAAGAATGAACAAGCTACATCAAGCCATAACTATAACCCAAGACACAATCACATGATATACCACATAACTCAAATACTCATAGCAATAACTTCCGACCGTAACAAACCTTATATCAACTAAAATCTTGTTCTAAACCTTTGTACAATACCAATGATGAAAGAAACATGCAGAAACTCTTAACCACTCATCAGGTCAACAAGTCACGAAGCTCTCTCGCCTAACTAGAACCATAAACCAAATTCTAAGCTGAATTCTGATATCACTCTCTAAAACACATCATAATCAAATTAGATAACAATCACTTTAGGCCCAAAGATTTCATCTCATCAAATACAAGCTACTCTATTGACATAACACACTAATACTACCTAGAGACACAAACTGTGCAATCTGTGCACCAATAAGTAACAATTCAAATGTATTCTAACATGGAAAATAACTCAAATGGTAGTACAGTCCTGCAAGTTCAACAAATACCACCACAAACGCAATGCTGCGAACCCATCACACATAGTAGAGTCAAGACACACAAATCTAACACAAAGGATCATGTCCCAACATAACCCAGTTGCAATGCGTGACCCCATCCAAACACGGGTCCATATGAAATACCGCAAGACACTATGCTCAAAATCAACAGCTCCACGCAATTCGACTTCAAATACAAAAATTGTATGACCATAACCATGGAGAAGCAAATAGCACAATATACCACAGCCTGGAGAGAACATAACCAAGGCGCAATAACCCATTCAACACCCCAATAACCATCTTGCTCAAATCCCGCTACAAGACCCAAATAGAACCGCACCATGGTTATGCTCAAGACACCATGCTCAAAATCAAAAACTATATGGAATTCGACATCAAATACACGAAGTGTATGACCATAACCACGGAGAAGCAAATGGCACAATATACCACAGCCTGTAGAGAACAAAACCAAGGCGCAATAACCCATTCGACACCTCAAAATAACCATCTTGCTCAAATCCCGCTACAAGACCCAAACAAAACCACACCATGTGTGCTTACAAAAAATAAATCACAACCCCTCAAAGCATAGAGGAGTAACACACAGATCATATTAGAACACGAATAAGCTCAGCTCTACCGAATTGCACATCCCTCAAATGTAGCAATACGGACTAAAACAATCCGATCTGGTGTAAAATACACATCCTCATTGGGTCTACCAATTGGGCCCCAAATCAACTCTAGTCATCCACAAATAGATAAATAACCCTCTGAAGGTCCACAATGACCTAACCATAACACATACTATCATCTGGCTAGCTTTAGCAACATCTTCATAGTCCACAACCACAAAACAATCTACTTCTGAGAATTACCGGTCTCCGAATCCATAGAACACATGAATCACCACATATGATCCTAAATCCATCACCCGAATGTCTAACACATCTCTCATAAACGACCATCCCACGAGGAATGCTTCAAAATTCTTCAGTGCCTGTCACGACCTAATTTCTCCTATGGGCCGTGATGGTGTTTAACATCGACGCTAGGCAAGCCAAGGGTGAAATAGCCATGTATTCATTCTTTTTAACAATTTTGAATGGTTAATTTTTATTTATTTAGTAAGTAAGAGATGAAAAATTCTAGAAAATAAAGCATAAATAAATATGAGTGCAAGCGTGGTGCAATAAATATTCACAGAACCATCAAACGTCTACTAGTACAGTTCCAAGACCTAGTGTCACAAGTGTATGAGCTACTAGTAGAATATACAAACACTAAACTACTGTCTCAAATAGAGTAGATAGAAAATAAATGCCAAATAGAGACTCCGGGTGCTACAGAATAGGCTCGCAAAAGAAGCTCATCACTAAGTCTCGGGTATCAGGGGTGTGCACCGGGATGACTGTCAGATGCACCTGCCTCAGATCCTGCAAGATTAGTGCAGAAGTGTAGCATGAATACATAAACAACATGTACCTAGTAAGTATCCAATCTAACCTCAAAGAAGTGGTGACGAGGGGTCGACATTGACACTTACTATGGGCCAATAATAAAATGCAGAAACTCTAAACAGTTATGGAATATGGAAATAATAATATAACACAATAATAAGTAATGAATAAATGATCCTTTAACTGATAATAAATTCCAAAATCTTCATCTAGCACATAATAGCTCCAAATCATTTCCGGTCATTGAATAATTTATACCTCTCAAGCCATAACATAATATTAAGTGTAATCGGGTTTCGAGAATTACCACGCATGATTTATGCCGAGGTCGTACGGCCCAATCCAGAATACCGTGTATGCTGCTGAGCGTCGAACAGATGTATCTATTACACTACCAAGGCGAACAACCTGCTCCCATGAGAATAGAGAAGTTTACCTCACTCGCAGAAGTACTTGCGTCGCGAGATGGAATGGATTACTCAAAGTGATTAAGTATTTTTCAATTCTTTCCCCAAAATAATACATCTAACTTGGAAGTTTTCAACTAAAAATCTACAGTCTCTGCTCTATTTAAGAAAATGTGCACAATGAACATGACAGTACAATTAAAGCATGATGTAAATCTAAGACTACCTAGATATCTCATGGAATATAGCTACAGATGGACTCTCATCACGTAGTGTGTACGTAGTTCCCCACACAAGTAATTCACAACAAAAACTTACAAGGTTAGGCAAGAAAGTTACCTCATTCTCAATCTCACTTCCGGTCCACGAATACGCTCTAAGTCCTCAACTTGGTGCAAAACAAAACGCCAAATATTATATAAATAAATCAATATATACTCAAAATTTCATAATTTAACTATTAAAGTAATTATCCAACCCAATCTAGAGGATTCCTAAAATCCACCCCAAGCACATGTGCTGGGGTTCCGGAAATTCTCGAAGATAATTGTTAGCCATAATCTCACGAACTCAAATATATAATTTTCACTCAATTTCATAATCATTTTCGTGGTTAAATCCCATTTTTATCAAAAACCTAAGTTTTTCAACTAAACCCATAATTCCCACCATTTTTCTTGTTAAAATCTATGAATTTAACTTACATTGGATAGAATTTACTTACCTTCAATAGCTAGGTGAAAAACTCTCTCCAAGAAGCTTCAAAATCGTCCAAGAGATGAAAGAAATGAGCTAAAATTGCCTAAGTCCCGACATTAAAAGACCTCACATCCTCCAGCGATTTTCGCATCGCCGATGCCACTGCCGCATTTGCGGCTCCGCTTCTGTGGACAAAACCTCGTAGGTATGGACCAAGCCCAGGTCAACCTCCTTCACTTATGCATACAATGGCTCGCTTCTGTGGCGTCTGCGTCAAACCTGTGACCTTCCCCGCATCTGTGATCAGCTCTTTTGCACAGGTGCGGCTCCTGACCCGCTTCTGCGATTACTGGCCAGCCCATGCCAGGCCGCTTCTACGGGAATTAGCTCAGTTCTGTGAGATCGCACCTACGGTAGGCTCTTCACAAGTGTGATTGCACCAGAATCCTGCTGCTTCAGCCTTTCTTTCAAGCCCAAATTTGATCTGCGCATTGCACGAATAGCACCTGAGGGCCTTGGGGCCTCGCCCAATTATACCAACAAGTTCATAAACATAAAACGGACTCGCTCGCACCCCCGGAATGCGTAAAACAACATCAAAACAAAGAATCACAACCAAAAACCAAATAGAATCAACTCATGAACTTCAAGTTGTTCCAACTTACTCTGAACGCGTCGAATCGTACATAAACTACTCAGAATGACCCCAAATTTTGCGTGCAAGTTTTGAATCACCTTACGGAACTATTTCTAGGCTCGGATCCCAAACGAACCTCAATAACACCAAAACCTACTCCTAACCATATTTAAAGAACTTGAAAAACCTTCAATATGCCAACTTTAAATATTAAGCGCCGAAATGCTCCCGGATCATCCAAAATTCGATCCCAACACACGGGCAAGTCCAAAATCATCATACAGATCTATTGGAATTTTTGAATCCCGATTTCGGGGTCGTTCACTCAAAACGGTGACTCAAGTCATATTTACCTATTGTAAGCCAATATTAAGGGACTAAGTGTTTCGATTTCAACCTAAACCCTTCCAACCCGAACTAACCATCCCCACAAGTCATAAAAAAGTAAAAGCACATTCGGGAAGTCTTATTTAGGGAAACAGGAGTCTTGAAAGCAAAAAGGCTGGTCAAGTCGTTACATTCTTCACCTCTTAAACAAACGTTCCTCGAACGGGTCTAGAATTGTACCTAGAGTGCCAAATTAGTGTGGATATTTGCTCCGCATGTCCTTCTCGGTCTCCCAACTCACCTCCTCGACTGGTTGACCCCTTCACTAAACTTTTACCATAGAAATCTTCTTGGACCTCAACTGGCAAACCTGCCTGTCGACAATGGCAACTGGCTCCTCCTTGGAAGCCAGGCTCTCATCTAGCTGAACTGTGCTGTAGTCTAACACATGTGACCTGTTCGCATGATACTTCCGGAGCATAGACACATGGAAGACCGGATGAACTCCCGCCAGACTAGGAGGCAAATCAAGATATTAAGCAACCTCCCAAACTCGTCTCAGCACCTCAAATGGACCTATAAACCTTGGGATCAACTTTCCCTTCTTGTCGAATCTCATGATTCCCCTCATTGGCAAGACTTTCAAGAGAAGCTTCTGGAATACCATAAATGATAAATCACGCGCCTTCTAATCCGCGTAACTCTTCTATCCAAACTGTACTATGCGAAGTCGCTCCTGAACCAACTTTACCTTTTCTATCGCATCCCTTACCAAGTCAATACCATATAACTTAGCCTCGTGGGGCTCAAACCATTTGATGGGTGAACACTATCGCCGACCATACAAGGCCTCAAATGGAGCCATGTCGATGTTGGACTGATAACTGTTGTTGTAAGCAAACACGACCAAAGGCAAGAATCGATCCCACCGCCTTTTGAAGTCAATCACACATACTCTTAGCATATCCTCCAAGATCTGAAATGTCCGCTCCGACTGCCCGTCGGTCTCTGAATGAAAGGTTGTGATTAGCTCAACCAGGGTGCCCGGCTCACTCTGTACTTCCCTCCAGAAATGCAAAGTAAATTGAGGGCCTCTATCTGATATATTGGAAATAGGCACACCATAAAACCGAACAATCTCCTAAATCTAAATCTAGGGCAATCTCTCTGAAGAATACATGGTCATAAATAGAATGAAGTGTGCTGGCTTGGTCAGCTTGTTGATAATGACCCAAACTACATCAAACTTCCTCAAGGTCCGTGGCAACCCAACTACGAAGTCCATAGGAATGCGCTCCCATTTCCACTCAAGTATAACCATACGCTGGAGTAGGCCACCTTGCCTCTGATGCTCATATTTAACCTGCTGGAAATTTAGGCACCTTGCTACATACTCAAATATGCCCTTCTTCATCCGCCACCATAAATAATGCTTCCTTAGGTCACGATATATCTTCGTAGCACCTGGATGGATAGAATATGAGAACTGTGTGCCTTCTCTAGAATCTTTTCCCTCACTCCATCTACATTAGGGACACATAGATGACCCTGGAGTCACAGAACACCATCCTCACCAATAGTGACCTCCTTGGCACCACCTTGTAGTACCGTCTCCCTGAGAACCAATTAGTGCGGATCATCGTATGGGTGAGCCTTGATCTGCTCGAATATTGAAGATTGGGCGACAACACATGCAAGAACTCGGTTGGGCTCTGAAATATCCAACCTCACAAGTATGTTAGCTAAGGACTCAATGTCCAAAGCTAATAGCAGCTCCTCTGCTAAAATGAATGCCAAACTGTCCATACTTTCCGCCTTTCTGCTCAAGGAATCCCCAACTACATTCGCCTATGTCGTATGATAAAGGATGGTAATATCATAATCTTTTAGTAACTCAAGGCAACCGATTTTCCTCAAATTGATATCCCTCTGCTTGAAAAAATGCTACAAGCTACGATTGTTCGGTGTAAATCTCATAGGACACCCCATAAAGATAATGCCTCTAGATCTTAAGAACATGAACTATCACGGCCAACTCCAAATCGTGCACGTGGTAATTCTTCTTGTGGGGGCTTCAGCTGACCAGAAACATATGCAATACGTCACCCCTCTTGCATCAATACACAACCCAGGCCAATGTGTGAAGTGTCGCAATACACAGTACACATCCTTGAGTATGAATGCAACACTAACACCGGTGCTGAAGTCAATGCAGTCTTGAGCTTCTAAAAGCTCGCCTCACAATCATCAGACCATCGGAACGGAGCACCCTTCTGGGTCAATCTAGTCAAAGGCACTACAATAGATGAGAAGCCTGCCACAAACTGACGATAATAACCTGCTAAGCCAAAAGAAGCTCCTGATCTCGGCCACCGTGGTAGGACGAGGCCAACTCTGAATTGCCTCGATCTTCTTGGGACTTACCTTAATACGCTCTCCTGACACAAAATGCCCCAAAAATGCCACAGAATCTAACAAAAAAATCACACTCGACTTAGTGTATAGCTTTTATTTCCGCAAGGTCTGAAGCATCACTCTCAAATGCTGCTCGTGCTCCTCCATGCTATGCGAGTAGATCAAAAAGTCATCATATGAAAATAAAGACCCTTCAATTGGCTCATTAAGCCGCTTACCACAGTATAAAGAAGAAAGCAAGGGATTCCGTGAAAGCAAGCCTAATTGTAGGAACGACACCACAGTACGAGAAACAAAGCAAGAGACTCGAGGAAAGCAAGCTTAATCATAGGTACAAAAGTTTCCCTACAAAAAAGGGCTGGCTTCAACAACCCATAAGGGACGGCTTGCCAAGCTACACAAACAGTTAATTTGTTTATAGTCGCAAAAGTTTTCCTACAAAAGGGGCTGGCTTCAACAACCCATTCAGGGACGGCTTGCCAAGCTACACACTCAGAAAACCTTTGTACTAACACAATGGAATCCCGGTGTGGAGATGAAGTCCACTGGTGTGAGCACGTGATTTTTGCCCTGCCCGAAATACTCCTATAAAAATCAATAAATAGTTTAATTATGTATCAGCCACTTTGTTAATTAATTAATTATTGAAAACACTCAAAAAATATCATGTATCGCATTTAGGACATATTTTATATTTTAGGATCGAATTAGTAATTATTTGTTTTACAAAATGAAAAATCATACAAATAGTGCATCTTTATATTTTCCTAGTTTTAATGTTTAATTCATAGAATCTAGCATTATGTTACTTTATAAATAGCTAATTTAGTTTAGTTTCACATTTTTGATAAAATTAGGATTTTAATTACTAGGTCTTTTGTTTTCTAAAAATTAAAAGGAGTTAGGGAATTAATTAGAAGCAAAAACGGACTGGGCTAGTGTTTTGAGAGGAAATCAAATTGGCCCAAATCATTAAACCCAACCGGACCAAGCCCAATTCCCATAAACCCAACCTAACCTAACCCTAAAGGCATCTGGCTTTTAAAAAGGAAA
>MCJB01050471.1:7497-51046 GCA_002018475.1 Nicotiana obtusifolia
TGAAAAGGGGTAAAATCATGAGACTCCATACCTCAAAAGCTCTTGTAAATCTCTGAAGCTTCGAAGAAAAAAAAGAAAAAGGGGTTTTGAATAAATAGATACCACAAGTGTGAAATCAAAAGAAAGAAAGAAATAGTCAATGCAAGTGGTATATAGAAGCTTGGGAATGAAATAAAGGAGTATGTGAGTAGGGTTTAATGTGGAAGTGTAAATCCAATGAAGGCAAAGGAACAAAAGGTTGGAAGGAAAATGAGAGTAATAAGTGTTCAAGGAGGAAGTAGCCACTACTGTCTAAATTCATATCCTACCCTTCCTTAAGCCAGCATTACAAGCCTATAAAGTCCTTATGTGATCTTTAACTGATGCGTTCCTATGAATAGGTGATGAATTAAAATAAGGGCAAGCCTATGGTATGGCAGGTGATGACACTTGAACTCCTATTCAGAGAGAGAGTGATTCTAGTCTTGTTGTCCCTTGATATATTTTATGAAAAATACTGTGTGAATGGGACTTTCTTTCTGGTGAGGGCACATACACTGCTAGGTTAATAGCCAGTTGAGCCTGGAGTCAAAGCATGAGTTGATTTAGCTGGAAGTAGCATTTAGTTACTTTGCTGAGGCTCAAAAGCTCACTGATTGATTGGTTGTCCTTTGAAGTGGGTACAACAAGAGATGGTTATACTTATGATGTGATTCACAAACAATATCCTTGGTCAATGTTACGTTATATTTGATAAGTAGAACATTAATTAGGTTAGATTTGTGTTAATTGCTTGAGGACAAGCAAAGGTTTAAGTTGGGGGTGTTGATGTGCCGGAGAATCTCGGCACATATTGATACTATTTGATTAGAAATTGCTTGTTCTACTTGATAATTATCACGTGATTTACTAAGTTTTCGTTTAGTTTCTGTACAAGGATGCACGAAACCCAAAAGCGCGAAAAGAAAGCCAAAAGTTGTGCCAAGGCAAGAAAAGAGGCCAACAATACAACAGGAGTAATTCTGCGACCGCATAGTGGATCTGCGAGTCGCAGAATTGGATTGTTGATCGCAGAGTCAGGCAGAAACTCAAGCCGAAGTTAGCAGAAGAAAGTTGTCGACAATGCGATCGCAGAATGAAAATGCGCATTGCATTATCGCCGCAGATGCAGACAGAGTCTTAGGTGAAAAATCGAAGGAATAGCGATCGCATTCTGCGATCGCAGAATTAATCTGCGGTTCGCATTCTGAAATGCGATGGGAAGGAAAAGTACTGGGGCAGTCTGCGATACAAGATGCCATTTCTGCGGACCGCATTCCTGATATGCGACAGGAATGCGATCGCAGAAGACAAAGTCGGCCCAGCTGTTATTTCAATTCACCTCGATTTTTGGGCCTCTATAAATAGCCTCTCTAGGGTTATGTGCAGGGAGAATTGTCAGATTTTCGGAGTGAAAAGAGAGTGCTTTTGGTTAATTGCAACTGGGGAGAGAATTGGGTGATCAAAACTCGGGAATCCTTATTTTTTGTAAGATGAATTCAATTTCTGTTATTCGTTCTTTAGTTCTAAATATGTGTAGCTAAATTTCAATACTAAGGTTGTGAACCCTAGATGGGTAGAATGTTATTGAACAATTGATTTTTATCCCAATTTCGTAAGAAGCTTGATGTTTATTTATTTCTCGTTCTTAATTGAATCGTTAGTGGTTGAAAACATTAACGGGTGCCAATTTACACTATTGATCTTGGAAAAGGGAGATAGAGTTTGGTAGAAATAAGTAACGGCGATTCAAGGCTTTAACCGTTGTCTAATAAAATCACTTAGGAATAAGAAGATTTTAAGTTGGCAAATAATTGGGTATTTGTTATTTCGACTTTAATGTATTCGGAAGAATCATAAAAGGATACGTTGTCTAGATATTGAAAAATATTGGATAGCACATTATTAAGACCCAATTGCATATCAAAAGCGGGAATTAAGATCAATATCAATACATTCTACTACATTAGGGGGAGCATAACCTTAGTATCTCGACTTCATAAGTTTATTCAGTTATTCTTTTCAATGAGCAATTATTAGTTTAATCATCTTTACTTAGTCAACTTCAATATATTCTATTTTGTCACTTGATCGAATTAAGACTAAGTGAAATACTACGTTAATCAGATATTCGTTTCACGCCTATTCCCTGTGGGATTCGACCCCAACCTAGTTGGGTTACTATATTTGACATCGATCACTTACACTATTCTTAAGGTGTAATTTGAGCGGATCAATGCTCAAACACAATTAAAGTGCAATGAATTAGGTGATAGATGACTAAAACAGGAGATTATAGCCTACCATCAACACCCCACACTTAAACTATTGCTCGTCCTCGAGCAATCAAACTACACTTTATAAAGACACGACCTTTTTAAACAACTCTCCTAACTCAACAAACCAAGAATATTTAAAACAGATTAAACACAATACTGTAACATCCTCGCCTCAATATTTGACTCCAAGGCACCACACATTTTTCACAACCCGCTCACTTACTCTTAACATAGAGGTCAATGACATTACCTTTCCTTCATAAATCAAGTGCCCTCACACAACAATAGAGAGTAGTTCAACATACAATAAAATTTACGGACAATTAGGAACTCACGATAGGAAGAATTCACTCACTCTCAGAAACGACATTCATATGCCACAAAAGACGTACCATAAGCTTACCCGTAGTGTACTACCCTACTAAATCGAGCTCATTCAGTCAAGGATCAAGTAGGAATTTAATTGGTTGTAATGTAGGCTGCGGGATGGGTAGGATATATTTATATATAAGAGTGACTACACCTCCCAAAGCACTTTAATACATACAATTAACCGCTCAAAACCCCACACCTATTTCAAACCATAACTCCACCTTCACATCAATATACATCAACTCCCTACTTCTTTAAGCACAATTACATCAAAATTTACCACTATCAAGGAATAATTTTCTTCACAACCATTCAATTACTTCTGTTTTTTTTTCTTTTTTCAATTCAGGTGGCTCTTACTGTTTCAAAACATTGCACCCTTTTCCTTATTTCAATAGTTCCACTCAAAAGCCAAACCAACACCCCACTTTAACTTTTACAAGTTCATAACAAATTCATGTGCTCATGAGAGGCAATAGGTTCAAATAGCTATTCAATTCAAACACATGGGTAAGACTCGTAGTGTGATTTCCAAAGAAACAGGATAACAGGCTCAAAAAGGGTTAACTAAGATAATTAACAATTAGATAGGTAAAAACATATAACTAGCTCAACAAAGAAACGCCTATATCACTTCCAAGACTGAATAAAACTACTATTTTACTTTGCAAACACACGGGGCAAGTTCTAGACATCAAATGCAATGCACATAATAACACAAAACCTCACACACACATGACACATAAGTCGCTCGGGATCGGACTCATCAAGACACTCTAGTCAAAGTAGTTAAGCAAAGTTAAGATCATACAATTAAAGGTACTTATACAAGAGTCAAAAAATGAGCCTAAGCGTCACAACTAAAGCACTCACTAATCTCAAGGTATAATAAAATCAAGAGATATTGCTTCCAATCCAAATCCTAACACAAGGTTTCCTACTCAAAAAAAAAATAAAACTAACTACACGCGGTTCAAACAAAACCCTTGGAGAAGAACCGTAGCACAAAGAAAAACCAAGGGGGAATTATTACACTACCTAACAAAAGAAAATCTTTTTTTCTCTTTCCTTGCTTTCGACTTTAATCCCTCAGGAAACCTGTCGATGATATCCATCGGTGGAAAAAATCAAAAATTTTAAAATTTTAATGTTTTTTTTTTCAATTTTTTTTTCTATATCTAACTACTAAGAGGCAAAACTAAAACTATTATACATACATACATAAAACATATCCCCCACCCCCACACTTTAAGTTGTGGCATGTCTCAATGACACACAATTAATAAGTTAAGGTAGAGGAAACTTCCCTAAATATCTAGTCGGAGTCTAAGTCGAAGTCGGGCTCCATTCCTCGTGCCAGAACTAGTGCACACATGCATGAAGACAGCTTCTTCTTAGCCTTCCTGGATACATCCCACACTGATCTTTCTCACTCACTGTAGCCTTCTCTTGCTTGCCCTTCACTTTCCACTCAGCACTAGCAGCTGGTTTTTTCTTTCGTGCCCCCTTTTCTACATCCATCTTGAAAGTTACAGTCTCCTCACCCACTCTAAGTATGAGTTTTATCTCTTGTATATCTAATATCTACTCGTTGCTAAGAATAGTCTTCCTAGGATGAGGGGGATCTCCTTGTTCTCCTCCATCTTCACCACTATAAAATCTATAGGAAATACAAACTTATCTACCCGAACTAAGACATCTTCCACTATCCCCTCGGATATTAGAGGTATCCTCTATATTCCTCTTCTTTGTCAGGATTTCCTTCAAGAATTTGGCATAAGCCGACATTTGTGAGAGCACTTCTATGAATGGTAAGTTTACATGAACATGTTTCAGCACATGCAGAAATCTCTAAGACTACTTGTCCATCTTTTCTCTATATAGCTTTTGGGGGGAAAGGTAAATCCGGCATATGCTCGCTCTCATCATGTTCCTCCCTTCTCGAGGTTTCTTCCTTCTTCTTTTTCTTGGCATTCATATGGCCTTTCTTGTTCTTATCAACCTCATTCTTCAGCTGCTCCCCACTTTCTTTTTCAGGTATCATATCTTTTTGGATCGGAGTGGGATCTTTCAACTCTTGCCCACTTCTCAAGGTCGCAACATTCACTACTTCTTTGGGATTTCTCTCAGTATCAGCAAGGAGAGTTCCTGGAACCCTTTCAGATAATATTGTTGCGAGTTGCCCAACGTATCTTTCCAGGTTTCGAAAAGATGTGCCCAGTTATTTGATGGCTACTCCATGGTCGTCCAACCTCTCATCTATCTTGATAATTAAGGTCTTCATTAGATCTTCTAGACCAGGTTGATTGGGCTGTTGAGGCTGAACCTGCAGCCTCCACTGATTTATAAATCCCGGAGCTCCTTATGCCTGAAATTTGGGGTTGCTTTGCTGCCATGCAATTGCGGTACCCCCAGGTGAACTCCATGATAAACTAGGGTGCTTCTGACCTATTGCATTAAAGTTGTAATTCCCCACTTCATTCACTTCCTCAGTTGAGGCTTGACACTCATGAGTAGGGTGTCCTCTTCCACATATATCACAAGCTACATGAGGCTCACTTTTTAATGTAGCCATGGTCAACTTCCTTATTTCTTTAGCCATAACATCGAGCTGTACCTGCACAGATGTATTAGAATCAACTTGGTGAACATCAGTTGATTTTCTTCTTTCAGAACTCTCAGAGGGCCACTGATTTGCATCTTTAGACAACTCATCAATAATTGTAACTATCTCCTCTGTAGTCTTCTTCATCAACGGGCCTCCAGCTGCATTGCTCAATGTTCTAAGAGAGGCCGGTGTCAATCCATCCCAATAGTGCTGGAGTTGCATCTAGAGTTCAATTCGGCTATGTTGATACTTTCTGACTATCTCCTTAAACCTCTCCCATGCTTCAAGAACAGTCTCGGTCTCTTTCTGGCAGAAGTTATGAATTTCTCTTCTGAACTTGCCCGTCTTCGCTCATGAGAAATATTTATCAAGAAATTTTCTGGTCATCTCGTCCCATGTTCTAATCGATCTCGTGGCCAAGCTTCGAAGCTACTACTTTGCGTCATCTTTAAGTGTAAAGGGGAATGCCCTTAAGTACACTGCATCTTGTGACACACCATTGTATTGAAAGGTATTCATAATCTCCTCGAAGTCCATCAAATATGTGTTTGGATCTTCGTTCATCTTCCCTCTAAAGACACAACAATTCTGAAGGGTTTGAAGCAACCCTTGCTTCAACTTGAAATTGTTAGCTGTAATTATAGGTGGTCTCACACTTGATAATCCTTGGTTGTAGACTAGTCTAGCATAATCGCCAAGTGATCTCCCAGGTGCGGGAAGTATATTTCTAAACTGGTCTACAGCCATGGGTTGGTTTTGAGCAAGTCTCCGAGCCCTCTCTTCTTAATATATAATTTGTGCATCTCTAATAGCTGCTTCCTCAGCATCCCTTTCATCTTTTTCTCGTAGTTGGGCTACCTCTATTGCAGCCAAATCTACATTATCATCATCATCTCCAGCAATAATTCCTTTGGTTGAGGATTGCCCAACCTTTTCTGATGTGTCGGTGAGATTTTTTTCTTTCTTCAGCCGTCGCAGTTGTTTTTCTATTTCTGGCTCGTATGGTAGCACTTCTTTCCCAGAAGCTCGAGTCATGCATCACTCTTAATCTGTAGCCTGTGCAAAGGCAAAGAACACCAAAGGTAAAAAGAGAAAAATAAAATAAAAAGAAAAATTCCTGAATTAACACTACAAACTATTTCAAAGAAATTTTAAAAATTAGAACGCGTCTAGAGAGAGAGGGTCTGGCGATAAGAGGCGATTAGAGAGAGAAAGCTCTCGCGAGCAACACTGGCCACGCTGGCCGGTGCAACGCTGGCTGGCGCGCTTCCTCCCATGTCCTCTCATCCCCAGCAACAACCTAGATCAACCCACAACCCCTCGACTACAGAAACATCCTCAAATGCACGACTCTGAACTCATCGATGTCTGCGAACCCTAAATCGATAGTTTCAATTGAACCAATCTCTTTCAAAAGAACTTCATTGTTGCAGGGACAACCTTTTGTCAAGTTCACAGAGTCAGAAGTCGATCGAACGAACTTAATTGAGGGCCTCCAATATGCTGTAATTGGTAAGTCTATTATGGCTGGCCAGATATTCAAGAACTTCGTCGAATAATTCCTGCTCAATGTGGAATTAAGGGTGATTGCAATATTGGATTGCTCAGAGATAGGCATGCACCAATTCGACTGATGCTATGGCAAGATTTTATCAACTTCACATCAAAAGCAGTCTACTATTTGAAAGCAAAAGATGGCTATGAATACCAGATGAGGACATTGATTTATGATGCCAAGTTTAAAGAGGAAGAAGAAACTTCTAAAGCGATGGCTTGGATTTCGTTTCCCAGTTTGCTTTCCACATACTATTTAAAGAATGCCTTTTTTCTTTAGCTTTTGCTGTTGGGAAACCATTGCACCTAGATATGGCTACAATTAATAAGACTCGTCCAAGCTGTGCAAGAGTTAAGGTGCTTGTTGATTTGTTAGCTGATTTGCCAAAGAAAGTTTGCATGGACATTGAAAATGAAGCTACAGGAGCTGTAAGAACAGAATGGGTAAAGATTCAGTATGATTTTATCCCCAAGTACTGCAGACAGTGCAAATTGCAGGGACATAACATGCTTGAATGATGGAAGTTGCATCCAGAACTGTTGAGTAACAACTCTGCTGAGAAGCAAAGAACCAATGGCAATGCTATGAAGGGCAAAGAAAACACACCACTAATGATTCTGTCGAGTGGAAAAGTGGTTGGAAATCTAGCTTCACAATGGAAGGAAGTCAATCGAGTGCAGAGAAAAGAAAAGAAAATAGGCAATCAAGTCAAAACTGGAATGGAAATGATAGCAGCTAATAAGGCCACTCAACAACTCCAAATAGCTAACAAAATTTGCTATGCTGGATATAGAAAATAGCAATGCTAATGAGAATAATCAGCTAGAGAAGTTTCAAGAAATAGCTGGTCAAAAGAGTACCCCAGTCTATACATGCTTAGCAGCTCCCCTATAGCTGACTGAGGAGCCTACATGCACCAACTCAAAATCACCAGCAGTTGTGACTTTGAAAAGCAAGACCAACAAACAAACAACAGACTCAGAGATGTTATTGCACCTTGTAGAACCAAAGAAAAGTTCCAAAATTGCCGAATTAGGCACTATAGAAGACACTCAACAACACACAAATAAAGGGAAAGAAAGCATAAAGGAATCCACTGCTCAGTGGGTGTAGAAAAACTTCAACATAAATGTGGTTACCACCAACACTTCTCACCAAGATATCCTATTACAAGACACTCTTGTGGAAAGAGCAATGACCAAGACAGCAGATAAGAAAGCTGCAGATCAGCAAAAGTGCTTGTGAAGCCACAAGGACGCCCAGGTAGATTATGATCAAATCAAATAGAGGAGGACTCAGAGAAAGGGGAAATACCACAAGAAATGCAAAGTGAAGATGAGGCAGCTGATGAGGCAACTGAGGAGGGTGACCAAAGTGTAAATGAAACAGCCAATGTCACTGTCACAGTGGGAAAGAACAATAACAAAGTTGAAAAGAACCAATTGATACTGCTGACAAACACCTGCCCAGATCAAGCTAACTTTGAAGTTCATGAAGCAGAAGATATAGTTCAAAAAGGGGATGTCCAAACTGGCATTGATCCTGGATCATCAGTAAGGAAAGGGACAATAATGGCACAGCTAAAAGTAATTAGACCAAAGAACCTCAGCATTGCAGCAGCAGCGAGAAATGAAGAAGATCACAAAGAACAATCTGGCAAAGATCTAGATGAAGAAACTACTTTCCAGAACTTCCTTAATGTAGCTAAACAAGGAGATCTCTCCCCAACATAGATAGCTAAGGTGAAGTCAGCAACCAAAGGAAAGAAGAAGAAACAAAACAAAGACATCAACAATACCTCTGCAATAGGTGTTCAAACAAGAAGAGCTCTAACGCACCCCCACAATCTATAATGGATGTAATCATTTGGAATATTAGATCAGTGAACTCAATGCAAGATTTTGAAAGGCTCATCACATTGCACAAGAAACATCACTTTGAATTCATTGGCATTATGGAACCAATGCAGCAGGAGGACAGATATAGAAGGAGGATTGGCTTCTCTCAAGCAGTGGCTAATGTCTCCAACAAAATCTGGGCTTTCATTGATGATCTATATGAAATCACAACCCTGTATGACATGGTGCAGCAACTTACTCTGAAGCTTTTCCACACTGAAACACACATGGAACTCATTCACACTAGTATATGCTAAGTGTGATCCAATAGAGAGAATAGAACTGTGGGACTCATTGTATGCTATGGCTCAAGACATGACAGTTCCGTGGCTGGTAGGGGGAGATTTCAATGTGATATAGGATGAAGAAGAAAAATTTGGAGGCCTACCTGTACCCCTCAATGAAGTAGATGACTTCGGACACTGCATCAACACTTGCAACCTAACTTATCTGGGCTTCAAAGGCATTATCTTCATATGGTGGAATGACAAAGCAGAGGAAGATTGCATTTTCAAAAGGTTAGATAGACGCCTAGCTAATACAGAATTCCAGCAAACTTTCCCAAGGCTAGAGGTTACTCATCTATCTAAGATTAGCTCAGATCACAGTCCTCTCTTATTAAAGTGTGACATTTAAGCAATGCCATTCAAGATGCCATTCAAATTCCTCAACTTCTGGACCAAACATGACTCCTTCAAAGCAGTAGTGAGAGAGAATTGGCAAGAAGATTTCTATGGTGACTCTTTCATACTTTTCAATGACAAGCTCAATAAACTCAAAAAGGCACTGTCACATTGGAGTAAAGCAACATATGGAGACATATTTCAAAACATTGCAAGTATGGAGGAAGTGGTTTCTGGTTCATGAAAAATAGTTTGAGGAAAGACCAACTAAGCAGAATAGAGAAATTTTACACAAGGTGCAAGCACAGTTAATCAGGTATCTAGCAATAGAAGAAGAACTTTGGAAACAAGAAGCAGGCATATCATGGTTCAAGGATGGAGATAGAAATACCAAATTCTTCCATGCCCAAGTAAATGGTCGAAGGAAAAGATTACAGCTGATGAGGATTCAGAATAGCTCTGGCAACTGGATTGAAGAAGAGGAGCTAATTGTAGAAGAAGCCATCAATTTCTACAAAGAGCAGTTCACTGGAAGCACAACTCCAACAGATTTCAGCATACTTAACAACATCCCCTCTTTGATAAACATGGAGCAAAATGCAGAACTGATCAAACAACCCAAACTAGAGGAAGTAAAACATGTTGTTTTTTGTCTAAATGGAGAGAGTGCAGGGGGCCAAATGGTTTCGCAGGTTCTTTCTATCACTCTTGCTGGGATATCATTGGAGAAGACATCCTTAACATGGTTAAGGCATTTTTCTTAGGGAGGCAGCTACCAAAATGTGTGACACATACAAATTTGGTACTCCTCCCAAAAAGGAAGGAGGTGGTAACCTTCTCTGACATGAGGCCAATTAGTTTAAGCAATTTCATCAACAAAATCTTCTCAAGGGTAATACACGAGAGTTAGTGGAACTGCTGCCTACACTGATCTCACCAGAGCAAGCAAGTTTTATCAAAGGAAGAACCATAGTTGAAAATGTTCTCTTAACACGGGAAATCATCACAGACATTTGACTAAGAACAAAATCAGGGCCAAATGTTGTTATTAAACTTGATATGGAAAAAGCTTTTGATCGACTATCTTGGTTATTTCTGACAAAAACATTAAGGAAAATGGGATTCAGTGAGGCCTTTATTGGCCTGGTGTTTGATACTATTAGAAACAACTGGTACTCAGTGCTCATCAATGGACAATCACATGGCTTTTTCAAATCAACAAGAGGTGTCAAGCAAGGTGATCCACTATCACCTACTTTGTTCATTCTTGCTGCTGAAGCTCTCTCAAGAGGATTGAATGCTCTGCACCTAAACTTGTACTTCTGTGGCTTTGGTCTACCCAAGTGGAGTCCAAAAATAAACCACCTATCATATGCAGATGACACAATCTTATTCTCATCTTCTGCTGCCACCTCCTTACAATTGATAATGGAAGTCTTGAATGCATATGAGGTAGCATCTGGGCAGATGGTTAACAAAAATAAAACTGCTGTATATATGCATCACTCTGCCAACTTTGATGTAGTTAAAAAGGTGGAAAGAATCACTAGTATAGGAAGACAGGATTTTCCTTTCACATATCTTGGCTGCCCCATCTTCTACTCTAGAAGGAGGATAATGTATTACCAAGGCCTTATCAATAAGGTACTAGATAAAATGCAGTCTCGGAAAGGAAAACTGCTTTCAATAGGAGGCAGGGCAGTGTTGATCAAGCATGTCCTTCAAAGCATGCCAATACATCTACTCTCTGTTGTTAATCCTCCAAATTATGTAATCAACAAACTACATAAGCTCTTTGCTCAATTTTTCTGGAGCAGCTCTGTTGGAGGTAACAACAGACATTCGTCATCATGGAACACACTATGTATGCCCTTTGATGAAGTGGGAGCAGGTTTTAGATCACTGCATGATGTGTCCAAAGCCCTGTTCTGCAAGCTATGGTGGGATTTCAGAACTAAGCCAAGCCTCTAGAGTGCTTTCATGTGCCAAAAATACTGCAAAAAGCTCAATACAGTAATAGTCCCATGGAAAAAGGGATCACACACTTGGAGGAAGATGCTGGAATGCAGGGACAGAATAGAGCATCAAATCATCTGGCATACAAAAATGGGATCCTCACTCTTCTAGTTTGACAACTGAACTGGCCTAGGAGCACTCTATTTCATTGTGCCAGCTAAATTTGCGATTGATGAAGCTATACACAATGTGAATGATGTCCTGCAAGATGGAGCCTGGAATGTCGACAAGCTTTTAGAGAGCTTGCCACAGGAACTTGCAATACACCTAGTAGAATCTGTAAGACCTCCAATCAGAGAAGACATCATTGATACACCATACTGGATGCTAGAAGCTCAAGGACACTCTAGTGTCAAATATGCTTGGGAGTATCTCAAAAGAAGAGATGAACCTAAAAAATGATCTGGGTTCAAGGACTTCCTCTCAAAATTGCTTTCTTCATGTGGAAAGTTTGGAAGGCTAAACTACCTTTAGATGACTTTATGAAGAGATTGGGGTACCACATGCCATCTAGATGCTGGTGTTGCACAGACCCAAAGAAGAAACACTGGTGCACTTATTCTTCACATCCAATACTGCAACCAAAGTCTGGCAATACTTTCTATCAAGAGCAGGACTAACATGGGAGAGCATATGATTCCATCAAGCAATAACCAAGTGTTGGACTGCTCAAACAGTCCCCAGGCTCAAACCAGTGTTGCAGGCTCTCCCCTCTTGCATTGTATGGGAATTATGGAAAAGAAGGAACAGTTGCAAGTATGGAGAAACAGTAACTGCTAGCAGAGTCATATACCATATTTCCACCACATTACAGGATCTAGTCCAACTCAGAAAGCCAGGTATCAATGTCCCTCACAAGTGGCAAGATCTCCTGAACATGATGGAAAACTATACTCCAAGACTGAATTAAAACAAAGTTCTCTGGGAATTCCCAATGGATGGATGGCTCAAAGTCAATACTAATGGAGCATCAAGAGGAAATCCAGGAAGGAGTGCAATAGGTTTCTATGTGAGGAATGAAGAAGCAGAAATTGTGGAGGCCCTAAAATTCTACCATTCTCACAACTATTCCCACATATGGCTTCAAACAAACTCAATGCTTCTGAACAACACAATCATAGCATATGAAAGCCACCTTGGTGTATAGCTGATCAAGTGGCGGAGGTACTGTAACTGAAAGAAGTTTTCACACTCAAAGTGACACGCATATATACGGAGGGAAACAAACTAGCTGACACCTAGAAAATTATGCTCTTGATTTTGGGAGGATTGAATGTTATGACTTCTGGCATCTAGACTCACAAGGTAAAAGGATACTAAATGAGGACAAAATGCAATGCCCATACATAAGAGTGAAGGTAGCAAAATAGCAAATAAGAAAATGGGACAGTGGCCTCACACTGGGCAGCAGGCACATAATCATCCAAACCCACAGCAAAGGATCACTAGCATGAGCCTCAGATCACACACTGCTTTCCTAACATGTTTGATAATCCTGCAGGCACACAGGTCAATCAAAACAAAGCATGGCATCAAAAAGAGGCCTCTAGGAGATTACAAGCATAATCACAACAGCTATAATGAGGAAAGGCTGGGGCAACTGCCTCACACTAACATGCTATTACTTCTTTGCAGGAAACACTAGAGTAATCAATGCACACCAACTGGAACTCTTCATAACTTGTTTCTTGCTTTTTGCAGGTAGACTAGCACATCCAGTCTACTACCAAAGATTTACTTTGGTAACCAGCCTGGGCAGCCATCACTTTGGACACAAAGTCAAGAGTACCAGTCGAGAAGAAGACAAACATACAATGCACCAACTACAATACTCAAATGCAGACCAGACTTCATATCAACAACAAGTGAAACATGTCCAAAGCAACAACAACACCATAAGACAACATCCACTGCTCACCTTTCTATCACAAGAAAGAATACACTCTTGGGATCAGCTTACTGCTGAAGAAGCAATGCATGGTATCAACATTTGTAATGCACATTCCATTGCCTCTTTGGTATGTAGACTGGACCCCAATCACTTTGTGCAACTCCAGCAACTACACAACTGCAAGCAACAAGAGAAGTTCAGCAACAACAATCACACTTCTCAGAACTACAGCACCAGAAAAGAAAGAAAAATCATCAAAATCATCAATGTCACCCCACAAGATGCCATCACTGATTTCAATAAATCTCTCAACACTGCAGATAGCTTGGAGGGGTCCAGATCATTGTTGCAATTGCAATGTGTGGTATTAGCACTCCTAGTGCTCAATCTGTTGCAACTACAACAATCATCATGGACCTCCCCTGCTACCATACATCACAGGAACTCACTTAACACAAAGCTACACAGGAGCAAAAACATAATCAAGCAAACACCAAGCAACCAATAGCTATATGACACAACAATACATTCAACAAATAGCCAACAAAACCAGCACACTCAAACCAACACAGATGATCACATATACCCAAGGCATCAAAAGCAGTACACAAATTCAGGCCAACCGATACACCAATAACAGAAGATACTTTTTCAAAGCACCAATAGTTCCAACAATCAGAGGCAAAAGAACAAGAAGGACTACATCACCATCAACGCCACCATTGATTTTAATACACCTCACAACGCTGAAGACAGTTTGGTTTGGTCCATATCATTGTTGCAGTTGCAATGTGTGGTATTAGCACTCTTAGTGCTCAATCTGTTGCAACTACAACAATCATCATGGATCCCCACATTTCTCATACTTCATAGAAATCCAGCCAACACACAGCAGCACAGGAACAGTAACATACACAGGCAAAAACCAACAGAAGCACAACCAACACACTACCAACAGAAGCAGCATCCATGTAGGACCAACAACAAGTCAGCCACTCACCTAATGGCTAATCCACAGGAAGACAGAAACTGCTAGCAAACATAGGAGGTCATATCAACCGAACACACTGAGCTTACAATTGATCTCTAAATTACAAAAACAAACAACACAACCCCCCGAAGCAGCAAGCCCTTCAGTCAGCAGTAGCTCCAGCACTCAGCTCACATCAACTCCAAAATCACCAGCAACATTTAGAAAAATGCCCAGCCAACAGCACAAATAACAATGCAGCCCAGTCACAAGACATACTCAAACTGTCATCTTCAACTTGGCTTTCCTTGTCCACAAGGCCAAAGAAAAATTGAAGATAGCTTGTGCTTTTTTGTCACACTTTTGCAGTATCTCGACACCACAGATAGATGTCAGATGTATATAGAAGGGAGCAGAACTCTCATCAACATAATAGAAATAGGATATATGCACTTTTTTGTATAGCTGACCTACAAAAATTTCACATTATTTTTGTACATACGATTATCTAATGCTATAAAATAGACAATCGTTACATCACCATAGGTCTAACTCCGTACTACTATCTAGGCACAATTAACTATCATCTTAGACTGACTAAGAGCACATGTTTTTTCTTTTGGGAGGTAAGGTTTATGTCCCCCTCCACTTTTATATTTTGCTCCTATTAATAAAATCTTATATTTAGCCCAAAAAAAATACTATTTCAAATACTATTGATTTAAAATCCCCGGCAACAACGCCAAAAATTGACGAGCTCGAAACACACACTTAAATTATGCTCGCTAATCAAATATAGTATAGTATAATATCGTATCCACAGGGATTGGGGTTAACAAGTATTCTCGTAGTTTCTAGCTTGATTGCTATCCAAGATGATCAACAGTTGAAATTTTTGTGAATACTAAAATTAACTAAGAATATAAAGTTATTGACTAATGACAATCGAAATAAGGAACAAGCAAAGAAGGATATCAGTGGGAGAAAATAAGGTTTTGATAGGATAGGTGCAAGATAATTGTCTGGGATTTAACTCTAGTTAATTCATGTCTAATGTTCAAGTGAGTCTCCCGAGTTCACTCAATATTAGTTCAAACGTTTAGCAGAAACTCCTCTCTCGATTAAGTCTCAACCTCACAATATGAACCAATTTAAGCTCGGTGAAGATATGCAAGAATGCGTAGTGGATTAGTCTTTAGGAGAACCTCTCTCGATTGTCCTCCTAACTAGGTTTAATCAATGATTCAACTAGCCTCTTTCAATTACTAAGAGGAATTAATGAACGCAACCAACAATATAATGCAAGGATATCACAAGTTATGCCTCTCTCGATTACATGAACAAGTGAATATAGATGCAACAATTAAATCATCCAAAAACGCTTCAATACATAAAAACTAGTTATAATCCACAAACAATCATCAATACACCAAATCCTTCAAACCCTAAAGGGAACTACTCCAAAGACATGGAGTAGTTCACCACAAATATATTAAAAGTATAGGAAAATATAAAACTCCAAACTCGGGTCTTGAGTGAGGAAGGAATGACGGAATCCTTGTGCTCATGTTCTTCCAACATCTCCTTAGCCTCCTTCGGTCGAATATGTGTCCAAAGTCAAGAAAATAATGTTACTAATTAGGGTCCGGCCCAGACGAAACCACCTTCTCCTAGCCGAAATAGGACATTGGCTCTGTAAAATTTGCACAGGCGCGCCGCATGGGGTAACGCGCCATGCGGGGCTTTAGTGGGGAAATATAGAGAGCATCACAATTCAATAAAATGCCAAAATACACTTCGCGCACCACGCACCACCTCACGCGCCGCAACAATGCACTTCTCTTAGAGTCTCGCTTTTTTGCTTGCTTTGTGATATCCAGATGTGGTTCTCGACCTCCAATCGCGATCCCGAATGAATCCTTTGGGCTTTTACTCAGATTTAAAAGCTCCAAATAGCTTGAATTAGCTCCATAACATCTACATCACTCAAAATCACACCTACAAGGCATAAAACATACAATAAGTGCAAAACACTAACAATTAACGCTCAAACACAATTAAAGTGCAATCAAACTTAAACCATTGCTCGTCCTCGAGCAATCAAACTTCACTTTATAAAGACACGATCTTTTTAAACAACTCTCCTAACTCATCACACCAAGAATATTTAAAACAGGTTAAGCACAATACTGTTACATCCTCGCCTCAAGATTTGACTCTAAGGCACCACGCATTTTTCACAACCCGCTCACTTACTCTTAACACAGAGGTCAATGACATTACCTTTCCTTCATAAGTCAAGTGCCCTCACACAACAATAGGGAGTAGTTCCACACACAATAAACTTTAAGGACAATTAGGAACTCACAATAGGAATAATTCACTCACTCTCAGAAACAACATTCATATGCCACAAAAGACGTACCATAGGCTTTTTCGTAGTGTACTACTCTACTAAATCGAGCTCATTCAGTCAAGGATCAAGTAGGTCTTTAATTGGTTGTGATGTAGGCTGCACGATGGGTAGGATACATTTATATATAACAATGACTACACCTCCCAAAGCACTTTTATACATATATTTAACCGTTTAAAACCCCACACTTTTTTCAAACTATAACTCCACTTTCACATCAATATACATCAACTCTCTACTTCTTTAAGAACAATTACATCAAGATTTACCAATATCAAAGAATATTTTTCTTCCCACAATTAAACTACTTCTGTTTTTTTTCTTTTTCAAATTCAAGTGGCTCTTACTTTTTCAAAATATTGCACCCTTTTCCTTATTTCAATAGTTCTACTCAAAAGCCAAACCAATACCTCACACTTTAACTTTTACAAAGTTCATAAAAAATTCAAGTGCTCACAAGAGGCAAAAGGTTACTTACCTTGAACAAGCCAAATCCAATACCGAGCAAGCCATACAATGCTCCAAAAATGCCATCCCGTGCGTGCTGACCTCCAAGCAGTTCGATACTAGCCAAAAGCATCTCAAGAATATCAAATAATGGCTAAGGAAATAATTCCAAATGATAAAGGGCATTAAAACCCCAAAGTTAACCAAAAAGTCAAACCCAGGGCCACACCTCGGAATTCGACGAAACTCACAAAATCCGACAACACATTCAATTGCGAGTCCAATCATACTAGTTTCACTTAAATCCAACTCCGATCGATGTTCAACACTCAAAAATTCACTTTATGAAATATTGGACAAAATCCCCCAAATTTCACTTTCACTTTGAAATCATCAATCAAATGCCAAAAATGAAGATGGATTCATGAAATATAACCAAAATCGAGTATAGAATACTTACCCCAATCCATATGGTGAAAATCGCTTCCAAAATTGCACATATCCGAGCTCCCCAACTCAAAATATGACCAAATGAACAAACCCTCGATATTAAATATGTGTTTGCCCAGCTGTTCTACCTCGTTTCTTGTACCAAACGATCCCGAAACTTGCTTTTGATGCCTTCAATGGATTCTTTGTGAAATTTCAGTCAAGTTAGGCTTTGTATCAGTCCATTTGACCTTATAATGAAGGAGATATGTTGGTTTCAATATTTGAAAATAGTGCAGATTATTAAATACGAAGTCAGTGGCAATTTCGTAATTAATCTGAAAAAAATACGGCAACCCAATTCTTAGTAAAGTGACCATAAACTCCTCATACGACGTCTAAATTCAACGATTCTTTTTGTTATGGCTCCGCAATTACGATACATATCTAATGCCTCAATCGAAACAGAAATTGGGGCTCATTTGCCTAATGTGGTACCATTTATGCTTGAATAAACGACGTCGAAACATATAAAACGAGTGCAACACAACATAAACCTATCCAAAACTCACCTGAACCCCTCGGGACCCCGTCCGAACATACCAACAAGTCTCATAACATAGCAATCATGTACTGTTGTGATTTTGGTGTTTGAGCTAGTAATTAATTATGGTATCGGGCAAATATAATGTAGCACATTTTGTAAAGATTTGTGTTTAAGAACACATACGTAAGAATACAAATGTTGTGTACTATTAAATTTTTAATTAATATTTATTACTCCAATGACATCAAAATGAAATTGATCCTACTAGATTGTGGGTTATAAAGTGTACGAGAACATGATCTTTGAATCCTTGTTCATTTATGCATAATAAATTGCCTACTTCATTTACGTTTGTAGCAAATATGGATACCTCTCAAAGCAAATTTGGATCAAAGTTTAATTGTAAAAATATTTATTTAATTGATTCATGTATGACACATACAATATTTAAAAAGACGAAATATTTCTCTCATTTGAATATGTGTAAAACAGATATTACTACTATTTCTGGTAGTAGTAATCTAATTGAAGGTTCTGGAAGAGCTACTATAACTCTGCCTAGGGGAACAATACTTATCATAGAGAATGCAATGTTCTCCTCCAAGTCCAAGAGGAACTTGTTGAGTTTTAAAGATATCCGCTAAAATGGATATAACATTGAGACAATAGATGAAAATAATCTTGAATATCTCATCGTTACCAAGATTATTTCTGGCCAGAAAAAGAGTTATTGAGAAGTTCCTATCTTTATTTTGTGGACTGTATTGGACAAGAATTAGTACAATTGAGGCACATTCTCTCGTAAAAAGGTTACTAATTCCAATACTTTGGCATGATCGATTGGGACATCCTTGTTAATTATGGTTAGACGAATTATAGAAAACTCAAATAGGCACCCATTATAGAATTTAAAGATTCTTTTAAATAATGAATTTTCTTGCACTTCTTGTTATCAAAGCAAGTTAATTTTTAGACCATCACCAACAAAGGTTGGAATTGAGTCCCCTGCGTTTTTGGAACGTATACAAGGGGACATTTGTGGACCTATTCACCCACCTAGTGGGTCGTTTAGATATTTTATAGTCTTAATAGATTCATCTTCTAGATGGTCTCATGTGTGCCTATTATCATCTCACACCCTCGTGTTTGCAAAATTAATGGCATAAATAATTCGATTATGGGCACAGTTTTCCGATAATCCAATTAAGTCTATTTGACTTGATAATGTTACTGAGTTTTCATCTCAAGCATTTAATGATTATTTCTTATTAATTGGGATAAAAGTAAAATATTCGGTAGCTCATGTTCACACTCAAAATGGACTTGCAAAATCTCTGATTAAACGTCTGTAATTAATAGCAAGACCGTTATTTATGAAAACCAGGTTGCCCACTTCTGTTTAGGGTCATGCCATTTTGCATGCAGCAATACTAGTTCGCCTCACACCAACAAATTTATCATAAATATTCCCCATTGCAATTAGTTTTGGGTTATGAACCTAATATATCCCATTTAGGAATTTTTGGATGCGCAGTATATGTGCCTATAGCACAACCATATCGCACCAAGATGGGTCCCCAAAGAAGGTTAGGAATATATGTTGGATTTGAACGCCCTCCATTATTCTCTACCTCGAAACAGTAATGGGAGATGTGTTCACTGCTTGATTTGCAGATTGTCGATTCGATGAGGCATTTTCCCCAAAATTAGGGGGAGAAAATGGTGAAACCAAATAGGAAATTTTGTGGAAAAATTAATCATTGTCTCATCTTGATCCACGTGCATTTGTTTGTGAAAAAGATGTTCAAAAGATTATTCATTTGCAGAAAATAGCAAATCAGATGCCAGATGCATTTACGGATCTGAAAAGGATAACAAAATCACATAACCTTGCAGAGAATGTTCCAATCCGTATTGACGTCCCTGTTGGACAATATTCTAATGTCATAGCTAATGAGTCAAAAGCACGAGCGTGGAAGACCATTAGGTTCTAAGGATCGAAATCCTAGAAAAAGAAAAAACAAATGATCAAGATGACACTACGAAAGAGTCTCATGAAGAAATCCCCGATTTAACCAATCCTGAGATTCATGAGGAAATCACTAAGCTCGAGACTCAAGAAAATAAGGAACTACCAATAAATCCAATCGATATTGAGACAAATTTGAATCGATTGGATATAGTGGCGGATTATGTCTTTGCATATAATGTTGCATCTAGAACTATGCAAGATAGTGAGGATCTTGAACCTCAATCTGTTGGAGAATGTCGATAAAGACGTGATTGGCCAAAATGGCAAGAAGCAATCCAATCAGAGTTGAATTCACTTGCAAAACGTGAAGTTATCGGGCCTGTAGTCCAAACCCCCAATGGTGTTAAGCATGTTGGCTATAAATGTGTCTTTGTACGCAAGAGAAATGAGAAAAATGAGATACAAAGATATAAGGCTCGCCTTATTGCCCAAGGATTTCACAAAGGCCTGGTATCGATTATGAAGAGACATATTCACCTATTATGGATGCAATAACATTTCGTTATCTCATTAGTTTTGCTGTCCGTGAAAAGCTTGACATGCATTTAATGGATGTGATTACAGCCTACCTTTATGGCACACTTGATAACGAAATATACATGAAAATTCCCTAACGATTTAAAATGCCTGACGCACATAATTCAAAGTCCCGGGAAATATTTTCAATCAAATTGCAAAGATCTTTGTATGGTCTAAAGCAATCAGGAAGAATATAGTATAACTGCCTTAGTAAGTATTTATTTAAGGAAGGTTATATAAATGATGTCATTTGTCCATGTATTTTTATAAAAAAAAACAATATCTGAATTTGTTGTACTTGCCGTATATGTTGATGACATAAACCTTATTGGAACTCCTATAGAAATCCTAAAAGCAATTGATTATTTAAAGAAAGAATTCTAGATGAAAGATCTCGGAAAAACAAAATTATGTCTCAGCTTGAAAATTGAATATTTCGCAAACGGGATTTTTGTTCATCAATCTGCCTACACAAAAAAGGTATTAAAACTGTTTTACATAGATGGAGGACATCCATTAAGTACTCCGATGGTTGTTCGATCACAATAAGGATCCGTTCGACCTTAAGAAAAGAATGAAGAGCTTCTTGGTCCTAAAGTACAATATCTTTCTGCAATTGGTGCACTAATGTATCTTGCTAATACAACAAACCCTGACATAAATTTTTTAGTTAATACCTTAGCAAGATGTAGCTCTACTCTTACAAGCAGATATTGGAATGGAATTAAACACATATTGCGGTATCTAAAAGGGACTACCGATATGGGCTTATTTTATGGAAACGATTGCAGTCCCGATCTTGTTAGTTATGCTGATGCTGGGCATTTGTCCGACCCACACAAGGCTCGATCTCAAACAGGCTATGTGTTGACATGTGGAGGCACTGCCATATCTTGGCGATCGACTAAGCAATCAATCGTGGCTACTTCATCTAATCATGCTGAGATAATTGCTATTCATGAAGCAAGTCAAGAATGTGTATGGTTGAGGTCTATAATACATCTTATTCGAGACAAATGTGATTTGAAGTGTGGAAAAGTACCCACGATTTTGTATGAAGACAATGCAGCATGCATAGTCCAATTGAAGGGAGGATTCATAAAGGATATAGGACAAATCACATTTCACCAATGTTATTTTTCACACATGATCTTCAAAAGAATGGTGATATCAATGCGCAACAGATCCGTTCAAGTGATAATATGGCTGATTTGTTCACAAAATCTCTACCGACATCAACCTTCAAGAAATTAAAGTACAAGATTGGGATGCGAAGGCTCAAGAATGTGAATTGATGCTCTCATCAGAGGGAGTTAATACGCGTTGTACTCTTTTTACCTTACAAGGCTTTATCCCACTAGGTTTTCCTTGTAAGGTTTTTAACGAGGCTACCAAAAGGTGTATTTCTAAACATGTGTACTCTTTTTCCTTCACTAAATTTTTTTTTTGCTGGTTTTATTTTAGTTAAGGTTTTAACGAGGTACATTATCTGTTGAATAGACATTCAAGGGGGAGTGTTACATATAGAATTGTATTTAAGGTGAATGCCTATATTTTAGAGACATTTTAGGGTTTGTTACTTGGTGGGTAAGTCACTTTTTCCCTATAAATAGAGGAATTCTATTCCATTGTAATTCATCTCAAAATCAATAGATTTCTCCCTCTCTTTCTTTTCAATATGCTTCTTTATTGTTTCATTACAATACTTATTTTGTTGAAATAAAAAGTAAATACTCTATCTGTAACAACCCGATCGGTCGTTTTGAGAGTATTAGCTCCGATCCCCTATTTATTGCTCCATATGTCTCATTTTGTGGTTACTTGACTTTCCGAGGTGCTTGGTGTCGGATTAGGGAGAGTTTCGTAGTGGAATGGGACAAATAGTCCCTAAATTAAAAGTTAAAGTCGTAGGAGTTGACCGTAGTTTGACTTGTGTGAAGACGACTCCGAAATGGAGTTTTGTCAGTTATAATAGCTTGATATCATGATTTTTATCTTAGCAACATGTCCGGATGTTGATTTAAAGGTCCGTAGGTCATTTCGGCATTAATTGGTGAAAGTTGGTAGGTTGGACCAGGACTGAACTTTTTGATATCGAGGTCGGATTTCGATTCCCGAAGATGGGGTAGGTAATGTCAAATGTCACTTGTGTGAAAAATTTGAGGTCAATCGGAATTGATTTGATAGGGTTCGACATCGAATGTAGAAGTTAGAAGTTCAAGCGTTCATTAGGCTTGAATCGATGCGCAATTCGTGGTGTTAGCGTTGTATGATGTGATTTGAAGGCTTGACTAAGTTTTTATGATGATTTAGGACTTGTTGGTATAAATGGCTGAGGTCCCGAGGGCCTCGGGGGTGATTCGGACCTTATTCGATGCATTTTGGATCATATAGGAGTTGCAGAAATTCTGGTTCTCCTAGTTCTGGATTGCTTTTATACGATCGCGGAAGATGGGACGCGATCGCGAAGCTCTGTGATTTGGCAGTCATGGTTCTGTTCTATGTGATCGCATGAAGGCATACGTGTTCGCGAAGCTTGCATGGGCCAGTGAATCGCGAACGCGTGGCAGTTGCCGCGTTCGCAGTGAATAAGGAAGGACCTGGGCAGTGGGTGCTTTACTCTATGCGGTCGCGTAGTGATGCACGCGATCGCGTGGCTTTGGGAAAAAGTCCTCTCCGCATTCGTAGTAGGTTTACCGCGTTAGCGAAGGTCAATTTGTTGGGCCAGCTTATTTTGTTCTACGCGATCGCGAAAGCAAATTAAAATTCAAAAATCGAGGGTTTATGTCATTTTTTACCATTTGGACTTGAGAGCTCGGATTTAGGCGATATTGTCACGACCCAAACTGGAGGGCCATGACTAGCACTCGGGTCATACCTATCGAGCACCAAGGCACAATTTATCTAACCTTTCTTATTATCTATAAGAGACAACGAGATCAATATAAACGGTAGACATGAATCCTATGCAACCAACAATGACAGATCATGGCATGAACATATGTACCATGGGCCGACAAGGCTGTCATGAAGCTATGTATAAGGTACGAGCTGACAAGCTGCCATGAGAGACTATACAACAAAAATCAGTCGACAAGGCAATCCAAACTATACATGAGTCGACACCTGTCTATGAGCCTCTAAAGGAACATAAGTGCTGCAACATTGCCGGAACAGGGCACCGACATACCCATAATGTCTATAACAAAAATATATACGAAGATCACGGCAAGTCCAGAGAAGGGATCTCGCCAATAACCGCTAATCTGGGCAGGCTAATATGGTAGGGGAGCTTCGCCTACCTGTCTATCAGGACCTACAGCATCCACAAATAAAAAGGACGTCAGTACGAATAAAGTACTGAGTATGTAAGGCAGGAAAGCATAAATAAGAATAGTAATGTAAACAGGGATACAAAATCTACAACCTGCAACATCTGGGTGCCTCTGAGGGCTACTAACATGAAATGCATGATACATACACACACACACACACACACACATACACACACACATAAACTTTAAAAACATATGCCTCTATGGGCATCATCATCATCATATCGTACCCAGCCCTAATAGTCTCGGTAAAAACGTACTCGCCATAGTAAGGCTCGGTAGAATCGTACCCGGCCATGTGGAGCTCGGAACACCCAATTGATCAATGGTTGCACAATAGGTGTCGTACCCGGCCGACTATAGCGCGGTTCGGTAGAGTAAAATAGATACATATATATGATGCATGCTGGACTCATTTGAATCACATTTTGAACCTTTCGGAGTGACGTAAGGTCGGTATCCTCCATGCACATTATTAGGATTAACTTTTCATCAAGAATCTTATAAGAATCAGGAAGTACCAACGACATTGATAACATAAGAATAAGAGAAGTAAAATCAGCATCAATCATTCCATAAGAAGGGAAATAATGTAAGTACTGCTAGCTTCTAGAGTGGAATATCTTTGGACGCTCGTTCATTGCATTATGTACAATTAGAGTCGTGCAAAAGAAGGAAAGAGATAGCCTCACATACCTTATATACACTGCCCAACCTCAAGCTATGAAAATATCACGACTCGTTAGTTTACAATAAGAGAAATGACACTATCGTTATTGTTTAAGCGTCGTAACTATTATGTATCGACCGCAACCTATTTTATAAAAAAACAGATAGCACCCCTCCTATTTATGCAACTTACCAAAAATTAACACAATCACCAAACATCACAAACAACATCAATAATAATCATATTGAGCCTCCCAAAACAGTCCACCAACCAACAACATTACTAGCAAGCCTTTCGATATATATCTCACAAGTTCTAGCTTCAACAACTTAGCCGTAACTTGGATAATATTAAATACATGTATGGTAAGAGGTTCCTTACCTTTAAATATAAAGAACAACTCCAATTTGACCTTAATTGACCACGAAATATCCCTCCAATGCTGCCACAAGAACAGGGACGCGAAGCTAGCAATCAATTAGGGTTTTTCGGCACTACAATCACTTTAGAAGACTTGAAATCACCTAGGGTTGTTATTAAAACTTGAGGGAGTATTTTTACAGAACATAAACATCTTAAAACAACCTCCCACACGAGCTGTAACAAAACAAAAATCAGCAACAAGAAGAACAAGAAACTTACTAGCGCCACGGGATTCCCGACACTTGATTTGTGTTGTTTGCCCTTTGTTTTGGTCTTGGATCATGAGAGATCCTTGAGAGAGTGTTCTTAGGGTTCTAAGGTCTGAATATACTGAAACTAATGACTTAAAACATGGTTGAGTCATGTTATAAATATCCATATGTCTTAACCGCCTATGTGGGCCTCATAGAGAGCTGCTTGGCGCAGTCTCGCGAAAACGTGGATATCTCTCTACTCTGAGATCGTATCAACAAATGGTTTAATGAGTTAGAAACTAGACTCATGGATCTTCAATTTGGTTTGCAGACTCCCCAAAAAATTCCAAGTAAATTGGGAGAAAATTTTAATAACATTTGACCTAAATTTGAAGTAAAATTATGAACGTAACTTGCGACAACTTTTGTCGACTTTTGTTTCATAACTCGTTTGACTTCAAGATTTATAATACGTATAGTATATGATTCAAATACCTTAAAACATGACCTCTTGGTAATATTAGTCACCTCTAGATTTACCCGAAAATAAGGTTACAACATTCGTTTAACTTCTCATACTTGTTAACCACTTTTATACACCCTTGTATCATTAAGACCAATAGGATTAAATTCTTATTATCTCAAATATAACCTCTTCTTGGACCTACATAGATTAACTTACGGCGTAATGTAACGTATGCAAATATGGGTGTAACACCCTTCCCCCCTAGGAACATTCGTCCTCGAATGTAAAGGTTTACGGGGAGTCTAACTCATCATGGATTCCGACGGAAATTTCTGGCTGAGTTTCCCCTATAAAATAGACACTAGCCAAACTTGCAAGAAGTTAAACCCAACCTATGGCCTTACACGGCTATACAAAGCATTATAGATATGTACATTATCTGCATATCACCATTTTGTATTTGGAAAGAGTATTCACCCGACATCCTCGTTATCTTTAATCTGGAACAGTAAAGGGTATTTAGACTTCATCTCATCTTCTGCTTCCCATGTCATTTCTTCCGTATTATTGTTCCTCTACAATACTTTAACGGAAGCTACATCCTTTGTTCTCAGTTTGTGGGCTTGCTGATCTAATATAGCCACTGGCATTTCTTCATATGATAGATCCTTTGTAACTTGTATATCTTTGATAGGGACGACCCGAGAAGGGTCTCCAATAAATTTCCTCAACATAGATACATGGAATACCGGGTGGATAAATTCCAATTCGGATGGCAATTCTAACACATAAGCAATCTGTCCAATTCGTCGAAGAATTTTGTATGGCCTGATATACTGCGGATCAGCTTACCCTTCTTCCCAAAATGCATAAAACCCTTCATCGGCGAGATCCTCCGGAAAATCCAATCACCAACCTCAAATTCCAGGTCACGACGTCGGACATCGGAATAAGACTTTTGCCTGCTTTGTGCCGTCTTCTTTCGCTCTTGTATCACTTTCACCTTCTCACTGGCTTGGCGAATCAAATCTGGCCCATATAATTCTGTCTCACTAACTTCAAACGATCCAACTGGTGATCTACATCATCTCCCGTACACTACCTCGTACGGGGCCATTTTAATACTGGAATGGTAGTTGTTATTGTAGGCGAATTCTATGAGTGCCAAATGGTCATCCCAGTTCCCCTTGAAATCTAGAACACATGCTCGTATCATATCTTCAAATGTCTGAATGGTATGTTCAGCCTGTCCGTCAGTCTGCGGATGGAATGCCGTGCTGAGATTCACTAGTGTGCCTAAACCCTTTTGACAAGACCTCCAAAAGTTAGCCTTAGATTGAGCTCCTCGGTCTGATATAATAGATAACAGCACACCATGAAGCCTAACAATCTCCTTGATATGCAACTTCGCATAATCTTCAGTTGTGTAAGTTGTCTTAACTGGTAGAAAATGGGCACATTTTGTAAGTTGATCAACTATCACCCAGATGGAGTCAAACTTATGATAAGAGCAAGGTAATCCAATAATGAAGTCCATATTAATCAACTCTCATTTCCAAGTCGGAATCTCTATATTCTAAATCACTCCACCGGGTTTCTGATGCTCAATCTTTACTTGTTGACAATTAGGCCACTGGGATACAAATTCTGCAATAGACTTCTTCATGTTATCCCACCAATACTGCTCCTTAACGTCATGATACATCTTTGTCGAGCCGGGATGGATGGAACATCGGGACTGATGAATCTCAATTATAATCTTCTCTCGCAACCCTGCCATATTAGGCACATATAATCGGCCCTGGTATCTTAGTGCCCCATCTCATATGATCTCGAAAGCTGTAATTTTACACTGCTGAACGCTCTCTCTCAATCGTACTAAGGTAGTATCTTCATATTGCCGTGCTTTTACCTCGGCTACCAAAGATGATTTTGATGTATTCTGTACAGTAACACCTCCTTCATCAGAGTCTAACTATATGATTCTCATATTGGCTAGCTGATGAAGCTCTTTAGTCAAGCCCTGTCTACCTGCCTCAACGTCTACTAAGCTTCCCATTGACTTACGACTGAGAGCGTCTGCCACAACATTGGCTTTACCGGGATGGCACAATATCTCGACATCATAATCTTTGAGTAATTCAAACCACCTACGCTGCCTCATATTCAACTCCTTCTGCTTGAAGATGTATTGTAAACTTCTTTGATCTATGTGGATGTCAATATGGACACTATATAAGTAGTTCCGCCATATCTTCGAAGCATATATTACTGCAGCCAATTCCAAATCATGAGTCGGGTAATTATTTTCATGCTTCTTCAATTGTCTTGATGCATAAGCAATCATCTTCCCACATTGCATCAATACGCACCCCAAACCTATACCTGACGCATCACAATATACCACATAACCTTCTGTTCCTTCTAGGAGAGTGAGCACTGGCGCTGATGTCAATCGATTCTTTAGCTCCTGAAAACTACGTTCACAAGTGTCAGACCACTAAAACTTGGTAGCTTTCTGTGTTAACTTAGTCAATGGTGCTGACATAGAGGAAAACCCTTCTACAAACCGCCTATACTATCCTGCTAGCCCCAGGAAGCTGCGGACTTCTGACGGTGTTGTAGGTGTTGGCCAATTCTTCACTGCATCGATCTTCTGAGTGTCGAAACTAAAACCTTCATCAGATATCACATGGCCAAGGAATGCTACTGATTTTAGCCAGAATTCACATTTGGAGAGCTTAGTATATAACTTACGATCCTAAAGGTTCTGTAATACTATCCGCAAGTGGCCCGTATGTTCCGTCTTTGAACGAGAATACACCAGAATGTCATCAATGAATAAGATCACGAACACATCAAGATAGGGCCTGAATACACTATTCATGAGATCCATAAAAGTTGCTAGGGCATTTGTTAGCCCGAACGACATCACCAAGAACTCAAAGTGCCCATATCTTGTCTAGAAGGCCGTCTTTGGAATATCCTTCTCCTTAAGCCTCAGCTGATGATACCCTGAACATAAGTCAATCTTGGAGAAATACTTAGCACCCTGGAGTTGGTCAAACAGGTCGTCAATCCTTGGAAGTGGATATTTGTTCTTTATAGTAAACTTATTCAACTGTCGATAATCAATACACATCCTTAACGACCCATTTTTCTTCCGCACGAACAAGACTGGCGCACCCCAAGGTGAATTGCTAGGCCTAATGAAGCCCTTATCCAGCAAGTCCTTCAACTGCGCCTTCAACTCTCGCAACTCTGTTGGGGCCATACTGTATGGAGGGATAGAGATATGTTGAGTGTCAGGAAACACATCAATGCTAAACTCAATCTCCCTTTCAAGAGGAAGACCTGGGAGTTCATTTGGGAAAACATCTAGAAATTCATTGACCACGGGGATTGACTGTAGAGTAGGCGGCTTCGACTCCACATCCCTAATGTGAACGAGATGATAAATGTAACCTTTTGAGATCATCTTCCTTTCCTTAATATAGAAAATAAACCTATCTTTTGGCGTAGCAATGTTCATTTCCATTCGATGACAGGTTCACCAGAAAATTGAAACCTAACCATCTTCGTACGATAATCAACATTTGCGTAGCATGAGGCCAACCAGTCCATTCCCATTATCACATCGAAATCAACCATTTATAACTCAAATGAATTTGCCGAGGTTTGACGACTACAAATCGTCACTGTGCAACCTCTATATACCCTTCTAGCAATCACAGATTCTCATATCATAGTAGATAATGCAAGTGGTTTACTTATCAATTCAGGTTTGACGCCAAACTTATTAGCCACAAAGGGGGTAACATATGATAATGTAGATCTCGTATCAATCAACGCATATACATCATAAGAAAACACAAACAATATACCTGTAACAACATCCGGAGATGACTCTAGATCCTGTCAACCTACAAGAGCATATGTTCAATTTTGAGTACCACTCGAACTTGGCACTGTTTCTCTACCTCTACCACGACCGGTCAACTGCTGAAAACCTCGTGCTGGAGGTCGAACTGATAAGGAAGAACCAGACACAGATCCAGTCGGCTGAGCCATACCACCACCTCCTCTGTTAGGAAAATCCCGTATCATATGGCCAGGCTGTCCGCAAGAATAGCACGCATCGGAACCCCGACGGCACAGTGCAAAGTGGTCCTTTCCACACTGATCACAATGAGGTGTTGGGGGTCTCGTCTGACTAGTATCCCTATGATATTGTGAGCCTGATGCCTGCGAACTCTGGCCTGAACCAGAATAGGTAAATCGATCATACCGAGGCCTCTGAAACTGTGGAGGAGCACTAGCTACAGGTGGCGCCAAACTCCTCGAAGACTGGGGCCTGATACTACCTCTGAAGTCACTAGAACACCCTACAAATCTCGCCCTCTTATGCTGGCCCCTATCCTGTTCCCTGTCTGCCCTTT
Source organism: Nicotiana obtusifolia (assembly GCA_002018475.1). Classification (NCBI taxonomy): domain Eukaryota; kingdom Viridiplantae; phylum Streptophyta; class Magnoliopsida; order Solanales; family Solanaceae; genus Nicotiana; species Nicotiana obtusifolia. The sequence goes on from MCJB01050471.1 coordinate 37,645, forward strand.
GCTGGCGCTTACGATCCTCTAGTGTCTAGGCATAAGCCTGAATACGAGAAATATCCACGCCCTCTACCAAGGAGGCTGTCGTGCACTCATTTATTAGATGTGATCCCAACCCGTTCATGAACAGGTGCACCCTATCGCTCATCTCGGCCACCATATGGGGAGCATACCTTGCTAAAGAATCAAACTGCATACTATACTCTCGCACACTCATATTACCCTGTCGAAGGTTCAAGAACTTATCAGCTCTAGCTCGTCGTATCTCAACTGGAAAGTAGTGACGAAGAAAGGCCTCAGAAAATTCCTTCCACACATGTGGAAGAGCATTCGGACCCCTGTATCTCTCCCAACTATCATACCAGAAAACTGCTAAATCTCGTACCCGATAAGAAGCCAACTCTCCTGCCTCTGTATCACTAGCATGCATAACCCCCAGTGTACGATGAACCTGATCAATAAAAGTCTGTGGGTCCTCTTTGGGGTCTGATCCGGTAAATACTGGAGGGCCTAGATTAATAAAATCACGAACTCTCGCACTAACCGGTTTATCAGCAGCACCGGTATTCTGCCTCTGAGCCTGAGCAGCTACCAAGCTAGTCAACAGTTGTACTGCACTCCGCATATTCTGGTCTATAGTGCTAGACGGAGGAATTAGATGTGCTGGGTGCCTCCTAATATCCTCTGGAGGAGAAGGAGTAGATGAGGTATGAGACGGCACCTCACTCTAAGGCTCACTTTGGCCTGCTCTGGCTGGAGGCACCTGACTGGTACCGTCTCAAGTGGTCTACTAATCGCTTGCTTCCTAGTTGAAGGCATCGCTGAAAGAAAACATGGTGAATATTAGAGACGAACACTTGAGACTCAACTCTATGCACGATCTAGATTCAGGAAGAAAGTAACAACCCTAAATGTCATGTAGCCTCCTAAATATAAATGTGGCGCGCTACACATCTATAATCAAGACTCTACTAGACACGGCTCATAGACAACCCCTAGGATAGACTTACTCTGATACCAAGTTTGTCACGACCCAAACTGGAGGGCTATGACTGGCACTCGGGCCATACTTGCCGAGCACCAAAGTACATTTTATCTAACCTTTCTTATTATCTATAAGAGACAACGAGATCAATATAAACGGTAGACATGAATCCTATGCAACCAACAATGACAGATCATGGCATGAACATATGTACCATGGGCCGACAAGGCTGTCATGAAGCTATGTATAAGGTACGAGCTGACAAGCTGCCATGAGAGACTATACAACAAAAATCAGTCGACAAGGCAATCCAAACTATACATGAGTCGACACCTGTCTATGAGCCTCTAAAGGAACATAAGTGCTGCAACATTGCCGGAACAGGGCACCGACATACCCATAATGTCTATAACAAAAATGCATATCAAGATCACGGCAAGTCCGGAGAAGGGATCTCGCCAATAACCGCTAATCTGGGCAGGCTAATATGGTAGGGGAGCTTCGCCTACCTGTCTATCAGGACCTGCAGCATCCACAAATAAAAGGTACGTCAGTACGAATAAAGTACTGAGTATGTAAGGCAGGAAAGCATAAATAAGAATAGTAATGTAAATAGGGATAGAGAATCTAGAACCTAAAATATCTGGGTGCCTCTGAGGGCTACTAACATGAAATGCATGATATATATATATATATACACACACACATAAACTTTTAAAACATACACCTCTGTGGGCATCAGCATCATCATATCGTACCCGGCCATCATAAGGCTCGGTAGATTCGCACCTGGCCATGTGGAGCTCAGTAACACCCAACTGATCAGTGGTTGCACAATAGGTGTCGTACCCGGCCGACTATAGCACGGTTTGGTAGAGTAAAATAGATACATATATATATGATGCGTGCTGGACTCATTTGAATCACATTTTGAACCTTTCGGAGTGACGTAAGGTCGGTATCCTCCGTGCACATTATTAGGATTAAATTTTCATCGAGATTCTTATAAGAACCAGGAAGTACCAACGACATTGATAACATAAGAATAAGAGAAGTAAAATCAGCATCAATCATTCCATAAGAAGGGAAATAACGTAAGTACTGCTAGCTTCTAAGAGTGGAGTATCTTTGGACACTCGTTCCTTGCATTATGTACAATCGGAGTCGTGCAAAAGAAGGAAAGGGATAGCCTCACATACCTTGTATATACTTCCCAACCTCAAGCTATGAAAATGTCACGATTCCTTAGTCTACAATAAGAAAAATGACACTATCGTTATCGTTTAAGCGTCGTAACTATTATGTATCGACTGTAACCTATTTTACAATGAAACGGACAGCACCTCCCCTATTTATATGACTTCCCAAAAATTAACACAATCACCAAACAGCCCAAACAACATCAATAATAATCATATTCAGCCTCCCAAAACAGTCCACCAACCAACAACATTACTAACAAGTCTTTCGATATATATCTCACAAGTTCTAGCTTCAACGACTTAACCGTAACTTGGATAATCTTACATACATGTATGGTAAGAGTTTCCTTACCTTTAAACATAAATAAGAACTCTAATTTGACCTTAATTGACCACGAAATATCCCTCCAATGCTTCCACAAGAACAAGGAAGCGAAGCTAGCAATCAATTAGGGTTTTTCGGCACTACAATCACTTTAGAAGACTTGAAATCACCTAGGGCTGATATTAAGAATTGAGGGAGTATTTTTACAGAACATAAAAGACTTAAAACAACCTCCTACACAAGCTGGAACGACACAAAAATCAGCAACAACAAGAAGAACAAGAAACTTACTAGCGCCACGGGATTCCCGACACTTGATTTGTGTTGTTTGCCCTTTGTTTTGTTCTTGGATCATGAGAGAACCTTGAGAGAGTGTTCTTAGGGTTCTAAGGTCCGAATATATGGAAAACTAATGACTTAAAATGGGGTTGAGGCGTGTTATATATATCCATATTTCTTAACCGCCTATGTGGGCCCATAGAGAGCTGCTTGGCGCAGTCTCGCGAAAACGCGAATATCTCTCTACTCTGAGATCGTATCGACAAATGATTTAATGCGTTAGTAACTAGAGTCATGGATACTCAATTTAGTGGGAATATCATCCCCAAATTCCAAATAAATTGGTAGAAAAGTTTAATAACATTTGACCTAAATTTTAAGTAAAATTATGAACGTAAGTTGCAATAACTTTTGTCGACGTTTGTTTCATAACTCGTTTGACTTCAAGACTTACAATACGGATATTATATGATTCAAAGACCTTAAAACACGACCTCTTAGTAATATTAATCACCTCTAGATTTACCCGAAAATACGGGTTACAACATCCTTGATTCGTAATTTCTAATACTCGTTAACCACTCTTATACACCCTTGTATCATTAAGACCAATAGGATTAAATTCGTATCATCTCAAAGATAATCTCTTCTTGGACCTACGTAGATTAACTTACGGCGTAATCTAACGTATGCAAATATGGTTTATAACAGATATTTTGGGAGATTTTCAGAGGGATTGTTGGGGCAAGAGTTCCTAACCCATTTTTGATTAATTTCCACTAATCTATCTTCGATTTCTTCATATAATTAAGGATTTGGGTAGAAAAGTTTGGGAAAAAAGTGTAAAATTTCTTAGACCAAATTCTTGTATGGTTGGACTCGATATCGAACGGGTGTTCGATTTTTGTAATTTTGGTCGGGTTCCGAGATGCGGGCCTAGGTTGACCTTTTTGGGTGATATTTCAATTCTTTTCTAAAATCATAATTTCATTATTTAGACTAGTTTTCTATAGTTATATTTATAGTATGTAATTGTTTTTTGCTAGATTTGAGCCGCTCGGAGTCAGAAAATCGAGGGAAAGGCCTTCTTATTGATTGGTTGAGAGTGGTTCGAGGTAAGTGACTTGCCTAACATTGTGTGGGGGAAATTTCCCTTAGGATTTGGTACAGTTGTGACAATTTATGATATGTGATGGTGTGTACGCGAGGTGACGAGTGCATACACGGGCTAAATATTGAAATTCTGATTTTTTCTAAGTAGTTTCCTTTTTATGCCTTAACTAAGTTACTTTAGCATGTGTAGTCATCATATTTAGCCTAATTTCACATGTCTATTTGTCTTATCTTTTACTTACAACTTGTACTCCATGCTTAGTTGAATTACGTGCTTTCTTGGTTCTGTATTCATTATTTTAACTGTAGGATTCTTACTTAAAATTGCTATCCTTGAAATATCATTGTTTCCGTTGATAGGTTTTGGTTTCCGTGATTATTGTTGAGATGATTGTTTGGTTGTTGCACGAGATTTTTGCCGTGCGGTTGTTATTGTTGCACGAGGTTTCTGCCGTGCTGTGGTTATTGTTGCATGAGGTTTCTACCGTGTGGTTGTTATTGTTTGCACGAGGTTCCTGTCGTGCCGTTGTGATTATTGATACGCATGTAGCGGTATAAGGTCTGGGTGAAACGCATGCAGTGAGATAAGGTGGGCTTGAAACGCGTGGCTAGTAAGAGATCTACTAGAAGTCATGCGGTGTGATAAGGTAGGCTAAAACGTAGGATATTATTTCGGGAAAATGATTTTCAAAACTAAATATAAAGGCTCCGACGGTGATATAAAAAAAATGTTGTGAGATATTTTACTTTTGGGACTACGAAACGGTACCTCGGGAGTGCCCCTGTTGATTTTTCCTCTATTTGTTGTTTGTTGTTGTTGTTGTTGTTGTTTCCATAACTTGTAAGATTCCTGCTTCTTTTCGTGTTGTAGTTGTTTTTCTTTGATTATGTACTATTACCTTCCGTAAATTCTTATTGTTTCACTTCCCTGTCATCTTATTATATCTTCTGCCTTGTCTTTTATTATTTTCCAGTAGGGCTCTGACCTGACCTCGTCACTACTCAATCGAAGTTAGGCTTGGCACTTACTGGCTACCGTTGTAGTGTACTCATGCTACGCTTCTACACATCTTTTTGTGCAGATCCGGGTAACTCTTACCAGTCCAGGCACCAGTGAGGTGAGAGCAGTTCGAAGACTTCAAGGTATACCTGCCGGCATCCACAGGCCTCGGAGTCCCCTTATATCATGTTCTTTCTTATTTCTTTATATCTTGATAGACATTGATGTATAGGAGTGTTCTGCACTGTATCTAGAGCTTGTGACTCGCCATCACCGGGTTTTGGAGAAATTATAATTGCTAAGTTGTGGAGTTTTCTTTATTAAAATTGTTAAGTATTTGGGAGTTTATTTGTTATTTCAGTTATATTCCACATGTTTGTTAGGCTTACCTAGTCTTAGAGACTAGGTGCTATCACGACATCCTACGGAGGGAACGTGGGGTCGTGACAAGTTGGTATCAGAGCTTTAGGTTCATAGGTGTTATGAGTCACAAGCAGGTTTAGTAGAGTCTCGCGGATCGGTATGGAGACGTTTGTGCTTATCTTTGGGAGGCTATGGAACTGTTAGGAAAAGCTTCACTTCCTTAATTCCTTGTCGAGCGAAATTGTTGACTTCAGAATTCTAAACTTCTATCTTTCTATTCTCTCACCTATGGTGAGGATACGTACACCCAGATTTGATGACCAAACACCCGTGCCCCTGCTAGAACCGAGAGAGGCCGGGGCCGGGGTAGAGGCCGAGGACGTGCACGTGGTGCAGCCAGAGTACCCGCACAGGCTGCTACAGAGGAGCCACGAGTATCTCCAGTTGGAGCGCAGGCATCTGTGAAGCCTGTTACTGCACCAGCTCTCTAAGAGACTCTCGCCTAGTTTCTGAGCATGTTTGGCACTTTAGCTCAGGCAAGGTGGATCCTACTTGCTCTTTCCACTTCTTATGCCGAGGGAGGAGCACAGACTCCTGCCGCAAGTAACCCAGAGCAGCGGGTTCAGGTCGACCAGGTTTCAGAGGTCATACTAGTACAACCAGTAGCCCCAGTTTAGCCCAAGGTTAGGGCTGCAGTTTCTGAGGAGGAGTACCACCCAATACTTTTAGTGGCTTGGCATCAGAGTATGCCCAGGGTTTCCTTGATGAGTGCCACTATATCCTCCGTAATATGGGTATAGTGGAGTCTAGTGAGGTTTCTTTTACTACGTTCCAGCTTAAGGGAGCGGCTTAGCAGTGGCGGTGAGCATATGAGTTGGGAAACCCGGCCGAGACAACTTCATTCACTTGGACTCAGTTCTCAAATATTTTCTTGAGGGAATATGTTCCCTAGAGTCCCCGAGATGCATGGCACACAAAGTTTGAGCAGTTGAGCCAGGGTTGTATGACTGTGTCGGAGCATGTGGTTCGGTTCAGTGATTTGGCTAGGCATGCACCAGCCTTGGTTGCTACTGTTAGAGAGAAAGTCCGTTGATTTATCAAGGGGCTCAACCCCAGTATCAGATTTAGCATGGCCCGAGAGTTGGAGATGGACATCGCATACCAGCAGGTAGTGGGGATTGCTAGGAGACTAGAGGTATGCTGACTCGGGAGAGAGAGGAGAGAGAGGCCAAGAGGTCTCGAGAATCTGGCACATATAGTGGTACTCGTTCCCCAGCTACAGCTCGTCATGGTAGGGGCTATGTGAGTCACCTTGTTTATTTAGCACTTCTAGTCTCCAACGGTATTCCGGCCACTCCTAGGCCTCAGACTCCCTATAATGCACCGCCATTGTCTAGTGCACCTCCTATGCAGGGTGCTTTCAGCGGTCAGTCCAGCCAGTCAGGCCCGAGCCAACCACAGTAATCACGTCCTCCAGGAGCTTGTTCCGAGTGTGGTTACACTCGTCATATGGTGAAGGATTTCCCCAGACTTAGGAGGGGTGCACCTCCACAGATTACTCAGGCTCCGCGTGCTCCATCGGGGCCCTCATGTTATGGTTATAGCGCCAACTACCACTCCACCCGCATAGCTAGCTCGAGGTGGAGTTCGGGAAGGTAGGGGTCGGCCTAGAGAGGGAGGCCAGGCCAGATATTATGCTCTTCCTGCTCGAATGGAGGCAGTTGCTTCCGACTCTGTCATCACATGTATTATTCTGGTCTGTCATGGAGATGAATCAGTCTTATTTGATCCAGGCTCCACTTATTCATATGTGTCATCTTATTTTGCTCCATATTTGGGCATATACCCGTGATTATTTGAGCTCTCCTCTATATGTGTCTACACCTGTGGGAGATTCTATTATTTTTGACCGTGTGTATCAGTTGTGCTTGGTTGTTCTTAGTGGTTTTGAGACCAGAGACGTCTATTATTGCTCAGTATGGTAGACTTTGATATAATTTTGGGCATGGACTGTTCGTCACCAATTATGCTATTCTTGATTGCCACGCCAAGACCATGACATGGGTTATGCCAGGATTACCATGGTTAGAGTATAGAAAGGACCTTAGATTATACTCCTAGCAGAGTTATTTAATTTTTAAAGGCTCAGCGGATGGTTGAGAAGGGGTTTAATGCGTATCTAGCATATGTAAGAGGTGTCGGTGTGGATACTCCTACTACCGAGTCAGTTCCGGTAGTGAGGGATTATCTGGATATATTTCCGGCGGATCTTCTAGGCATGTCGCCCCATAGGGATATCGACTTTGGTATTGATTTATTTGCACTCAGCCCGTCTTTATTCCTCCATATCGTATGGCTCCACCGGAGTTGAAAGAGTTAAAGGAGCAGTTGCAAGAGTTGCTTAATAAGGGCTCCATTCGGCCTAGTGTGTCGCCTTGGGGTGCTCCAGTCTTGTTTGTGAAGAAGAAGGATGGTTCTATGCGCATGTGCATTGATTATCACCAATTGAACAAGGTTATAGTGAAGAGCAGATATCCATTGCCGCGCCTCGATGACCTATTTGATCAGCTATAGGGTGCCTGAGTATTCTCCAAGATTGACTTACGTTCAGGCTATCATCAGTTAAAGATTCGGGAGACAGATACCCCGAAGACTTCCTTCAGGACTCGGTATGGTCACTACAAGTTCCTTGTGATGTCTTTTAGGCTGACCAACACCCCAGTAACGTTCATGCATTTGATGAATAGTGTATTCTGGCCCATTCTTCACTCATTCATCATTGTGTTTATTGACGATATTCTAGTGTACTCCTGGAGTTGGGAGGATCATGAGCAGCATCCGAGGACTGTGCTTCAGACCTTGAGAGAAAAGAATTTATATGCAAAATTTTCAAAATGTGAATTCTGGCTAGATTCGGTAGCATTTTTGGGGCATGCAGTATTGAGTGAGGGGATCAAGGTAGATCCAAAGAAAATAGAAGCAGTGCAGAGTTGGCCCAGACTGTTCTCAGCTACAGGGATCCGGAGTTTTCTTGGTTTGGCGGGTATTACCGTCGATTTGTAGAGGGTTTCTCATCTATTACAGCACCAATGACCTGACTGACCCAGAAGGGTGCTCCGTTCAGGTGGACATAGGAGTGTGAGGAGAGATTTCAAAAGCTCAAGACTGCTTTAACTACAGCCCCAGTACAGTATTGCCTACAGGTTCGAGGTCTAATACTTGTGTATTGTGATGGGTCACATATTGGTCTCAGTGCGATGTTGATGTAGGACGGTAGGATGATTTCCCACGCATCCAGACAGTTGAAGGTGCATGAGAAGAACTATCCTGTCTACGACCTTGAGTTAGCAATTGTTGCTCATGCCTCGAAGATTTGGTGGCATTATTTGTACGGTGTCCCTTGTGTGATCTACACTGATCACCGGAGTCTGCAGCAGTTGTTCAAACAGAAGGATCTTAACTTGCGTCAGTGGAGGTGGTTAGAGCTGCTTAAGGACTATGATATCACCATTCTATACCATTCCCGGAAGGCCAATGTGGTGGCTGATGCCTTGAGTCGTATGGCGGAGAGTTAGGCAGTCTAGCATATCTACTAGCAGCATAGAGGCCATTTGCATTGGATGTTTAGGCGTTGGCCAACCTATTTGTTAGATTGGATCTTTCCGAGCCGAGCCGAGTTTTGGCTTATGTGGTTTCTCGACCTTCTCTTTATGATCGTATCAGAGAGCGTCAGTATGATGACCCCTATCTGCTTGTCCTTAAGAACACGGTTCAGCACGGTGATGCCAATGAGGTCACTATTGGAGACGACGGTGCATTAAGGATGTAGGGCAGGCTATGTGTGATCAACGTAGATGGTTTGTGTGAGTTGATTCTCCAGGAGGCTCACAGTTTGCGATACTCCATTCATCCAGGTGCCGTGAAGCAGGACTTGAGGCAGCATTATTCGTGGAGGAGAATGAAGAAGGACATAGTAGAGTATGTAGCTCGGTGCCTAAATTGTCAGCAGGTGAAGTATAAGCATCAGTGGCCAGGTGGATTGCTTTAAAAGCTAGAGATTCCAGAGTGGAATTGGGAGTGAATTACTATGGATTTTGTTGTTGGGCTCCCACCGACTCAGAGGAAGTTCGATGTAGTTTGGGTAATTGTGGATAGGTTGACCAAGTCGGCTCATTTCATTCCAGTGGTGACTACTTATTCTTCTGAGCAGCTAGCTCGAGTTTATATCCACGAGGTTTTCAAGCTTCATAGCGTGCCAATATCCATCATCTCTGACCGGGGTACACAATTTACATTGCAGTTCTAGAGAGCCATACAACATGAGTTAGGTACTCGGGTTGAGTTGAGCACAACATTTCACCCCCAGACGGACGGACAGTCTGAGCGCACTATTCAGATATTAGAGGATATGCTCCATGCATGTGTGATGGAGTTTGGGGTTTCTTGGGATCAGTTCTTGCCACTTGCGAATTTGTCTACAACAATAGCTACCAATCGAGCATTCAGATGGCCCTGTATGAGGCTTTGTATGGTAGACGATGTCGGTCTCCAGTAGGTTGGTTTGAGCAGATCAAGGCTAAGCTATTGGGTACAGACTTGGTTCAGGATGCTTTGGAAAAGGTTAAATTGATTCAGGATCGACATCGTACAACCCAATCTAGACATAAGAATTATGCAGATCGGAAGGTTCGCAACGTTGCATTCATGGTTGGGAGCAGGTCTTGCTCCGGGTTTTGGCCATGAAGGGTGTTATGAGATTCGGGAAGAAGGGCAAGTTGAGCCCTATGTATATCGGGCCTTTTGAGATTCTTGAGAGGATTGGAGAGATGGCTTACAGACTTGCACTACCATCTCATCTAGCTGCAGTTCATCCAGTTCCATGTTTCTATGCTCCGAAAGTACCACGGCGATCTTTCCCATGTGTTAGATTTGAGCTCAGTGGAAAAAGCAGGTTCAAAAGTTGAGGTCGAAGAACATTGCATCAGTGAAGGTTCAGTGGAGGGGTCAGCCAGTTGAGGAGGCAACTTGGGAAACCGGTCGTGATATGCGTAGTCGTTATCCTCATCTTTTCACCACTTCAGGTATGTCTCTATACTCGTTCGAGGACGAACGTTTGTTTTAGAAAGGGGAGGATGCAATGACCCGGTCGGTCAATTTGAGAGTATTAGCCCCCATCCCCTATTTATTGTTCCTTCTGTCTCATTTTGTGGTTACTCGACTCATCGGGGTGCTTGGTGTCGGATTCGGGAGATTTTCGGAGTGGAATGGGACACATAGTCTCTAAATTGAAGGTTAAAGTCGTACGAGTTGACCGTAGTTTGACTTGTGTGAAGACGACTCCGGAATAGAGTTTCGTTGGTTCCAATAGCTCTGTATGGTGATTTTGGTCTTAGGAGTGTGTCTGGATGTTGATTTGGAGGTCTGTATGTCATTTCGGCGTTAATTGTCAAAAGTTGAGAAGTTGAAAGATTTTTTGGAAAGTTTGACCGGGAGTGGACTTTTAAATATCGGGCTCAGATTGCGGAAGTTGGAGTAGGTCCGTAATGTCAAATATGACTTGTGTGCAAAATTTGATGTCAATGACTTGATTTGATAGGATTCAGCATCGAATGTAGAAGTTAGAAGTTCAAAAGTTTATTAGGCTTGAATCAATGCACAATTCGTGGTTTTAGCGTTTGTTTGATGTGATTTGAAAGCTCAACTAATTTCTTCTGATAATTTAGGACTTGTTGGTATAAATGGTTGAGGTCCCGGGAGCCTCGGGGGTGATTCGGACCTTGTTCGACGCATTTATGATCATTTTGGAGTTGCAGAATTCTGGTTCTCCCAGTTCTGGTTTCCTCTTATACGGTCGCGAAAGAGGGGACGCGATCGCAAAGCTCTAAGATTTGACACTCGTGGTTTTGTTACATGGGATCGCGTGAAGGCATATACGATCGCGAAGCTTTCATGGGCTAGTGAATCGCGAACGCGTGGTAGTTGTCGCGTTTGCAGTGAAGAAGGGAGGACCTCGGCAGTAGGTGCTTTACTTTATGCGGTCGTGTAGTGGTGCACGCGATCGCGTAACTTTGGGAAAAGTTCTCTCCGTGTTCGCAGCAGGTATACCGCGTTAGCGAAAGTCATTTTGTTGGGGCAACTTATTTTGTTCTACGCGATCGCGTAGTGTAAATAACTGGGCAGCAGATTAAAATTCCAAAATCGAAAGTTTATGTCATTTTTCACCATTTGGACTTGAGAGCTCGGATTTAGGTGATATTTTGGGAGATTTTCGGAGGGCTGGTTGGGGTAAGAGTTCCTAACCTATTTTTGATTAGTTTTCACTAATTTATCTTCGATTTCTTCATCTAATTAAGGATTTGGGTTAAAAAGTTTGAGAATAAAGTGTAGAAGTTCTTAGATCGAATTTTTAGGTTTTGAAAGGCTAAATGAGGTCGGATTTGGATAATTCTTGTGTGGTTGGACTCGATATCGAATGGGTGTTCGATTTTTATAATTTTGGTTGGGTCCGAGACCCGGGCCCGAGTTGACTTTTTGGGGTGATTTTTCAGTTCTTTGCTAAAATCATAATTTCATTATTTAGATTAGTTTCCTATATTTATATTTATAGTATGTAATTATTTTTTTTGGCTAGATTTGAGCCATTCGGAGTCGAAAATTCGAGGGAAAGGCCTTCTTATTGATTGATTGAGCGTGGTTTGAGGTAAGTGACTTGTCTAAAATTGTGTGGGAGAAATTCCCCTTAGGATTTGGTACTGTTATGACAATTTATGATATGTGAGGGCCATGTACACGAGGTGACAAATGCGTACACGGGCTAAATATTGAAATTTTGATTTTTGCTAAGTAGTTTCCTTTTTATGCCTTAACTGAGTTACTTTAGCATGTGTAGTCATCATGTTTAGCCTAATTTCACATGTCTACTTGTCTTATCTCTTATTTTCAACTTGTACTACATGATTAATTGAATTACCTGCTTTCTTGATTCCGTATTTATTATTTTAACTGTGGGATTCTTATTTGAAATTGCTATCCTTGAAATATCATTATTTCAGTTGTTATGTTTTGGTTTCCGTGATTATTATTGAGATGATTGTTTGGTTGTTGCACGAGGTTTCTACCGTGCAATTGTTATTATTACACGAGGTTTCGCTATGGTTGTTGTTACACGAGGTTTCTACCGTGCGGTTGTTATTGTTTACACGAGGTTTCTGCCGTGCCGTTGTGATTATTGCTACGCATGTGGTGGTATAAGGTCTGGGTGTTGAAACGCATGCGGTGAGATAAGGTGAGGTTGAATCGCGTGGCTAGTAGGAGAACTACTAGACGTGATAAGGTGGTCTAAAACGCGGGATGCTGTTTCAGGAAGATGATTTTCAAAACTAAATATAAAGGCTCTCGTGGTGATATAAGGAAAGGTTGTGAGATATTTTACTTTTGAAACTACGAAGCGGTATCTCGGGAGTGCCTCTGTTGAGTTTTCCTCTATTCGCTATTTGTTGTTATTGTTATTTCCTTAACTTGTAAGATTCCTGCTTCTTTTCGTGCTGTAGTTGTTTTCTTTGATTCTGTACTGTTACCTTCCGTAAATTCTTATTGCTTCACTTCCCTGTCATCTTATTATATCTTCTGCCTTTGTCTCTTATTATTTTTCAGTATGGCTCTGACCTGACCTCGTTACTACTTAATCAAAGTTAGGCTTGGCACTTACTGGGTACCGTTGTAGTGTACTCATGCTACGCTTTTGCACATCTTTTTGTGCAGATCCGGGTACCTCTTACCAGTCTAGGAACCAGTGAAGCGAGCTCAGTTCGGAGACTTCAAGGTATACCTGCCGGTGTCCATAGGCCTCGGAGTCCCGTTCTATCCTGTTCTTTTCTTATTTCTTTATATCTTGATAGACATTATAATTGCTAAATTGTGGAGTTTTCTTTATTAAAATTGTTATGTATTTGGGTGTTTATTTGTTATTTCAGTTATATTCCACATATTTGTTAGGCTTACCTAGTTTTAGAGACTAGGTGCCATCACGACATCCTACGGAGGGAACTTGGGATTGTGACACTATCTATATAACTATCTATATATGAAAAGAGAATACTCTAAATAATGTTTATCTAGGATGGGGATGGGGGATTAAGGGG
>MCJB01050471.1:51125-64244 GCA_002018475.1 Nicotiana obtusifolia
GGGAGATGGGTTGGGGGTGGGTGGAAAGTTCTATTTTATTACTTTTTTATTATTTGATCTTTGTTAATATTATAATATAAAGAACCTTCAAATAAAGTTCTAAATATAATTTGAGGAAAGAAATCATTAGGTATGAATTGACATTTATTCAAAAACATAAAACAAGAAGCAACAGAAAAAAAAGGAAAAACAAAAAACTTCGTCATCATAAACCATTCTAGACTGATATTTACGAAAAATATAAATTATTGTTATATATGTGAGAATATTTTAATATGCTTGTTCAAAAATTGAGAATATTACAAAGATTTGGGTCGATTTGAACGGGTTGGGTTACAATCCATTGTTTAGCGCATCTTAATCAAGCACATCTTAATTTAAGTAAACTTAGGACAGAGTTGGGCAATGACTCATTTAATGAGTCAACTCGTCTTGATCGGCCCAAATCCAGCCCATTTGCCACCCCCTAAATAATACCATAAATGGTGTATTGACAGTAAATAAAGAGACAATGTGGGTTCAACTTGTGATTCCTATAGCAATATCGTAAGAAATAAAACACACACCTAATGTTTCCAAGAATGTACAGAAAAGGTCGCACAAGAAAAGAAAAGAATTTAAACTCTTATTTTGAGGTCAAACACTTCTTTGCGGGAAATAAGCCTGCAAGCTTTGTTTGAAGACAAAGAACATTTGAAGAAGTGCATGTCAAATATTATCATTTTTAACCAGGGGGATGCAATTGTTAGTCAGAAACGGTTTCATTCGACATTGTTTCGTCGAAAAATTTAACTAAATAGACATAAATAGTGTGTCTAAATAGTTATATAAATTAAATGATACTATTTGACAAACAAGCTTATCTGGTCTGATGGCAGCGTGTTCATTTTCACCTAAAGAGTGGGGATCCAACTCACTTAGATTTTTCGAATATTTTTGAAGTATCTTTAGTTTAAAATTAGATTCTGTGAGGATTTAGCTCTATCCTCAAAGCTAAAAGCATTAACTAAAGTGATAAATAAATAAATAAACAAATATGCTAACATGCAACGATTTTTATTATAACTTAAATGGATTTAGTACTATAATTTTGAAAAAAGTTTACTCTTGTTTTTCTATAATTGTATGGGGTCGAATTCGGTCGCCTGCATAAGGGATATCAGTTTCGAGGTTTGACGACCAGCGTCGATTGAAGTCGCTACTCGATAGGCCGATAACGGGACATCGAAAAGGAGAAGCCCAAGACCGAATTCTACCGGAACGAAGCTCGAAGCCAAGGCGCTCGAGACGAGATCGTCGAGGCCGATTAGGGTAAGGCACCTTGCGGTAAAATTATCAGATTAGCGTGACTGAAGGACCGGAAATCTCGTAATTTGTAAATATCTCGGCGGGAATCGCGGCTGAAATCAGTAAAGACGTTGAAGCCATTAATTCTAGGGATATCTTACCTTGTAGATAGGTTTTTTACCTTGTATAGGATTCTTTTTCCTCCCTATATAAACAGGCAGCACTATTGTAAATGACAGGACAATCTACGATCAATATACACAAGGCTATAATCTATTTACTTTTTCAATCTATATGCTTTTTCTTGCTTTAGAGGATTCTACCACAATAAAGCTACTCAATACTTGTGGTTTGCTTCCTCCTTTACTCGCTGAATTTGATCTTTATTTTTGTTTGTTCTTTAGTTGTATCAAACCAAGTCACATATCCTTAAAACCACGTACAAATTTAATTGTTATCCGTAGCCAAGGGTAAACAGTTTGGCGTCCACCGTGGGGCTAAGGATAATAGGGAAAGTTTGATACAATTTTCTGTCACACAAACTACTTTACGCTTGTTCTTTGCATAATATTTTTTGATTTCAGGTTATAATACAACCATGTCGCATTCTCAATCTGTGCCTCAGTACATCGATGGCGAGTTTGAACACCAGGGAGAAAACAACAACGTGGCGCCCGGTAATGAAGTTCTAGTCGACGCTAATTCCCAAATGGCGGTCGATGTGAATCGGACTTCTGGCCCATCGAACAGTGTTCGAAGAGAATACCATTCGACAAATCAAAACGACGAAGAGGACGGGATTAGCCTCAGGATGATATTCAACATGTTGCAAGCCCAGCAAGCAGCCATTGCTCAGCTGCAGAATTGAAGTCAAGTTTCGAATAGGCTTGAGGCCAGCCCTTCTCGGGAAATTATCCCCGAAAACGAACCAATCACAATGGAACCAAGCGAAGGCGGATCGGGGGCAAACTCCAGGATCATGAAGATGCTTGAGGAACTAACCAGACGAGTCGAGTCTGGCGAGAAGAAGATCGAGGCCAATGACAAAAAAGTAGAAACATATAATTCAAGGGTGGATCAAATTCCAGGAGCACCCCCGTTATTGAAAGGTTTAGATTCAAAGAAATTCATGCAGAAACCTTTCCCATCAAGCGCCTCCCCAAAACCCATACCGAGGAAGTTTCGCATGCCGGAAATTCCCAATTACAATGGGACATCTGACCCAAATGAGCATGTAACAGCGTACACATGCGCCATAAAGGGAAATGATCTCGAAGACGATGAGATTGAATCCGTTCTCTTGAAGAAATTCGGAGAGACCTTGTCAAAGGGGGCAATGACTTGGTATCACAATTTGCCCCCGAATTCCATCGATTCTTTTGCCATGCTTGCGGATACCTTCGTGAAAGCTCATGAGGGCGCCATCAAAGTAGAGACACGAAAATCGGACTTATTTAAAGTTAGGCAAAGGGATAACGAGATGCTCAGGGAATTTGTATCTCGTTTTCAGATGGAACGGATGGACCTACCTCCGGTCACTGATGATTGGGCCGTACAGGCCTTCACCCAAGGACTCAACGCTCGAAGTTCAACGGCTTCGCAACAGCTTAAGCAGAGCTTGATTGAATATCCTGCTTCCACATGGGCGGATATACACAACCGATATCAATCGAAGATTAGGGTCGAGGATGACCAACTGGGAGCCCCCTCGGGATCCACTTACCCCATCAGAACTCATGATAGGGTTCAAAGGGATATCTATCGAGAACCAAGATCGAGCAGAGACAGGTATCGACCATATCCTGGGGACCGAAAGTCCACTCCAGCAAGGCAGGGTTCCCCGAGACGAGAAAGGAGGAACGATCTTAATCGGAATAACCGAGGACCATTGGCGAGAAACAACTTTGAGAGAATCACTGGCCATCGAGAAGCACCGCGACTGTCCGAGTATAACTTCAACGTTGACTCAGCTACTCTCGTATCAGCTATCGGTCGTATTAAGGATACTAAGTAGCCTCCACCGCTGCAATCGGACCCCGCTAAGAGAGATCACAGTTTGATATGTAAGTATCATGGTACACATGGGCACAGAACAGAGGACTGTCGACGGCTGAGGGAAGAGGTGGCACGGTTGCTCGAAAATGGGCACCTTTGAGAGTTTTTGAGCGACCGAGCCAAAAACCATTATGGGAACAGGAATAAGCCAGTAAACCAGGAGGAGCCTCAGCACACGATCAATATGATTGGTGGGGTAGATATGCCCCAAGGTCCGGTATTAAAACGCACTAAAATATCCATTACCCGAGAAAAGTGCACTCGGGATTTTGCGATGGAGGGAACCTTGCACTACGGCGAGGAGGATGCAGAAGGAATCATGCAACTCCACAACGATGCCTTAGTAATATCGGTGCTTGTGCACAAAACTAAGGTGAAGCGTGTATTGGTCGATCCTGGTAGTTCGGCCAACATAATCCGGTCATGGGTTATCGAACAGCTCGGGTTGACAGATCAAATTATCCCTGAAGTTCGGATTCTCAATGGTTTCAACAAAGCTTGTGAGACAACCAAAGGGGAAATAACATTGCCGGTGAACACTGTCGGTACCGTTCGGGAAACGAAATTCTGCGTAATCGAAGGAGATATGAGGTACAACGCCTTGCTTGGGAGATCGCGGATTCATGATATTAGAGCGGTACCCTCAACACTGCACCAAATGTTGAAATTCCCCTCGACTGATGGGATCGTAACTATTTATGGAGAACAACATATTGCGAAAGAGATGTTCGCAGTGGAAGAAGCAGTACCGAAACCAATAACTCCTTCCCAAAGAACCAAATAGCAATCACAGGCATCGCCTTCAATGAATGAAGGTGAGCAGGAGCTCCTCGAAGATGACGACTACGGGGTTTCTCGATCATTCGTCGGTCCCGACGAATCCGATGCAACTAAATCAATGGTCGAGGAACTCGAGCAAATTTCACTCCGAGGAGATTCTCCAGATCGAAAGGTATACCTGGGCTCGGGCCTAAGCTCCGAGCTCAGGACCAAACTTATTCAGTTTCTTTTAGCTAACAAAGATTCTTTCGCTTGGTCCAATCTCGACATAACAGGGATACAACCGGAGATCACGACTCACAAACTGAGCATCGATCCAAAATTCCGGCCGGTCAAGCAAAAGAGGAGGCCTCAATCCGAAGTCAAACAAGCATTCATCAAGGATGAGGTAACTAAGCTTTTAAATATAGGGTCCATTCGGGAAGTTAAATACCCAGAATGGTTAGCAAATGTAGTTGTAGTTCCTAAAAAGGGAAATAAGTTAAGAATGTGCATAGATTATATAGATTTAAACAAGGCATGCCCTAAAGATTCTTTTCCCTTGCCCAATATTGATCGCATGATCGATGCACCGCTAGCCACGAGACCCTTAGCTTTCTCGATGCCTACTCTGGCTATAACCAGATACGAATGGACAAGGATGATCAAGAAAATACATCCTTCATCACTGAGTATGGTACATACTGTTATAACGTGATGCCGATCGGGTTAAAGAATGCGGGGCTACTTATCAACGCCTAAGAAACAAAATGTTCGAAGAACAACTAGGAAAAATAATAGAGTTTACATTGATGATATGTTAGTTAAGTCCCTGCGAGCAGAGGACCATTTGAGCCATTTGCAGGAGACGTTCGATGTGCTGAAACGGTACAACATGAAGTTGAACCCGGAGAAGTGCGCATTTGCAGTGAGCTCAGGAAAATTCCTCGGTTTCATGGTCTCGAATCGAGGAATAGAAATTAACCCCGAAAAGATCAAAGCCATCGAAGACATTATAATTGTAGACAGTGTATAAGCCGTACAAAAACTGACAGGTCGGATAGCCGCTCTAGGCCGATTCATTTTAAGATCTTCCGATAGGAGTCACCGATTTTTCAACTTGTTGAAAAAGAAGAATGATTTCTCGTGGATTCCGAAATGTCAGCGTGCGTTAGAAGAACTTAAGAGGTATCTCTCTAGCCTACCTTTGCTGCATACACCAAAACCAGGTGAGTGACTATACCTCTACCTTGCCGTCTCGGAAGTAGCGGTAAGTGGGGTCCTGGTCCGAGAAGAACAAGGTACGCAGTTTCCTATTTATTACGTCAGTATAACCTTAGGTGAGGCCGAAACTAGATACCCGCATTTAGAAAAATTAGCACTCTCTTTATTAAGCGCCTCCAGGAAACTAAAACCCTACTTCCATTGCCATCCCATATATGTAGTAACGACTTATCCCCTGAGAAATATAATGCACAAGCCCGAGCTATCCGGCCGATTGGCCAAGTGGGCCATCGAATAAGCGGGTACAATATCGAATATCGGCCCCGAACCTCGATCAAATCTCAAGTATTGGCGGATTTCGTCGCTGATTTTGCACCGTCACTAATACCCGAGGTCAAGAAAGAATAAATGACCGAATCGGGTACTCCTTCGGGAGTGTGGACTCTATTCACAGACGGTGCCTCGAACTCGAAAGGATGGGGGCTTGGTATCATACTAAAGCCCCCAACTGGGAATACTATTCGACAGTCTATTAAGACTGTAAAATTAACTAACAACGAAGCGGAGTATGAAGCTATGATTGCAGGTTTAGAGCTGGCCAAAAGCTTGGGAGCGGAGATAATCGAAGCCAAATGTGATTCCCTCCTTGTAGTCAATCAAGTAAACAGGACTTTCGAAGTCAGAGAAGGGCGAATGCAGAGGTATTTGGACAAGCTTCAAGTCACACTGCACAGGTTTAAAGGGTGGACCTTGTAGCACATACCTCGAGAACAAAATAGTGACGCCGATGCCCTCGCTAATCTGGGATCATCGGTCGAAGATGAGGAGATCGAGTCCAATAAGGTCATACAACTTTTATGGTCGGTGGTGGAGGAAGGCCATGCCGAAATCGATTCAACAAGTTTGACCTGGGATTGGAGGAACAAGTATATAGATTATCTCAGTTCTGGTAAACTCCCTTCGGATCCCAAAGAATCGAGAGCATTATGCACAAAGGCAGCCCGATTCTATTTATCCAATGATGGAACCCTATTCAGAAGGATATTCGGTGGCCCCCTTGCAATATGTCTGGGACCGGGAGACACCGAATATATCTTAAGGGAAATACACGAAGGCACATGCGGGAATCATTCTGGCGTCGAATCCCTAGTCCGAAAAATAATTCGAGCTGGCTATTATTGGATCAATATGGAAAAAGATGCAAAGGAGTTCGTTCGCAGGTGTAACGAGTGCCAAAGACACGCACCAATGATCCATCAGCCCGGGGAGACGCTGCATTCGGTCTTGTCTCCATCGCCATTCATGAAATGGGGGATGGACATCGTCGGCCCTCTCCCCTACACACCAGGTAAGGCTCAGTTCATTTTTTTAATGACTGACTATTTCTCCAAATGGGTTGAAGCACAAGCATACGAGAAAGTTAGGGAAAAGGAGGTAATCGACTTCATCTGGGATCACATCGTATGTCGATTTGGGATGCCATCAGAGATCGTGTGCAATAATAGCAAGCAGTTTATCGGCAGCAAAGTGACAAAGTTCTTCAAAGACAACAAAATCAAAAGGATTCTATCGACAGCCTATCATCCTAACGGCAACGGCCAAGCCGAATCGACCAACAAAACCATAATTCGAAACCTGAAGAAAAGGGTAACTGACGCAAAGGGAAAATGGAAAGAAATATTGCCTGAAGTTTTATGGGCATATCACACAACCGAGAAAACCAGCACTAGGGCCACTCCATTTTCTTTAGTGTACAGTGCTGAAGCGTTGATACCAGTTGAAGTAGGCGAACGGAGTATCAGATTCTGATATGCAACAGAAGAATCGAATCGCGAAGCTATGAACACCAATTTGGAGTTATTGGATGAAAGAAGGGAAGCAGCCTTTGTTCGGATAGCCGCCCAAAAGTAAAAGGTTGAAAGATACTACAACCGAAGAGCCCATCTTCGACATTTCAACATCGGAGACCTAGTGCTCAGAAAGATCACGCCCAATACTCGAGACCCGAATGAAGGGAAGTTAGGACCAAACTGGGAAGGGCCCTACACCATCTTAAAGGTCATCGGAAAGGGATCTTACAAGCTCGGAACCATGGATGGCAAACAACTGCCGAAAAATTGGAACATAAGCCATTTAAAGCGATACTATTGTTGAGGTATGAAATTTCATTCTTTGTTTATTTGTTTTACGTTACTAACACCTGCAAGTATTGAACGAAGTAACCTCGAGCCAGGAAGCACAGGACATTAGGACTGAAAGCACGCGTTGCACTCTTTTTCCCTTCGACCGGTTTTGTCCCAAATTGGGTTTTACAGTAAGGTTTTTAATGTGGCAACCAGGCATCGTGCTAACTTAGATTGGTCGCATACCGAAGGCAATAATATTCGGTGCACAACTTTGATCGACCTTGAATATCAGAAGACTGCTTATCTACTCCAATTCATTGCTTATCTACTCCAATTCGGGGGAACTTCTCATAGATCATTAGGAAACAATGTAAGGGTCAAACGGTCAAAAGTACCGTGCCCAAGTAGATTGATCTACCCCCTAAGCAAATTGCACAAGCACTTGAATGCTAATAAAAGTTCTTTGGCACCGATATCTTGTCGCCGACCCCGAAGGCCATCTCGATTTTTGTTGCACGATCGAAAACTAACATTACGCAAAGCTTGACTCGAAAATCAAAGGAGGAATAAGACCTACTAAGGCAAACCCCAATTTATAAAAGGCCAAGGCCTTATCGAGCTAATGAAACTCGAAGGGAATAAGACCTACTAAGGCAAACCGCAATTTATAAAAGGCTAAGGCCGAATCAAATTAAACTCGAGAGGGACTAAAACCTGCTAAGGCAGAACCCCGATTCCTTAAAAGGATAAGGCCGAATCGAGTCAATAAAACTCAAAAGGGAACAAGACTTGCTAAGGCAGAACCCCAATTTCTTAATAGGCCAAGGCCGCATCGAGCTAATGAAACTCAAAGGGAAATAAGACCTATTAAGGCAAACCTCAAATCCCTTCCAAGGCTTAGGCCTTACCAAATCGGCGCTGGAAAGGGAAAATCGGCCAAGAAATAGGCTAAGTCTTAACTAAGCCTGAAGGACAGAAAATTCTACAAGTTGAATTATCGGTTTTAAGAACAAAGAATCAAAATAGGCCAAAAGAGAAAGGAGAATAAAAGATCTTTCATATATATGAGCAAAAGTAAGTTACAGAAATAGAGATTCTAAAAGGGCATATTACACAATAGATGTCGTTATTCAGAATCCTCGGAGTCTTCTTCCTTTTCTTCTGGGAAGGCCCGCTTTAGCTTCGGCTTCGATCTTTTTTGCATCGTCGACCTCAGTAGATAGATCGAAACCCTGAGCTTGTAACTCTTCGAGAACAGAAAGGCGGGTTTGGCATTTGGTGTATTCGACCAGAATCTTCGACTGTTCCTGAGCAGCCTCAGCATTGGCCCTATATTGGGCTATCAACTCATCGGCTTCGTCCTTGGATGTAGCAACCTTTGATTTTGCCGATTGCAGCTCGTTGACCAAAACATCGCGATCCGAAGTGAGGGTCTCGACCTGGGATTAAAGCATTTTGGTACTCTTAGCCAGAGTCCCAATTTTCTCTTGTGCCTCTGAAACTTGTTCTTCCAAAGAAACCATTTGAGCTTGGAGGGTTTCTTTTTCCGAGGTCAGCAGATCGGTCTTAGCTCTCCATTCGTTAGTCTCTGCTTTGGCCTCGCTCAATGCAGATCGGAATTGGTTTATTCGGTCAAGTTGCTGCCCCATCTGGTCGAGTATACCAGTATTTTCCTTGCGCACAAAGTCTAGTTCGGCCCGGAGGGTCGACATCTTCCCTTCAAGCCGCTCACGACGTGCCTTTTCTTCTCTTAGTCGAAGAAAAGCCTCATGATAAAGCACCGAGGCCTACGAGAACAAAAGAAAATAAGACAGTTAGTCTAGATTGAAAAATAAAATGGAAAACACCGGACAAGGCTTATAGGAAGTTTTACCTTATTTGATTCTTGTTGAGCTTCATTGACCAAGCAGGCCTCATCCACCTCGTCCATTGCGGCCTGATCTTCTTCGGTCACCAAACATCAAAGATAACTAGCCACCCCCACAGGCGCAAAAAGGGCCCTAGCATCTTTGGGAATGGCGAACTTTATTATTCTTTTTCGATCAGGGTTGGAACTCGGAGCAGGAAATCTATCGACCAGCTTGGGACCGAAAGATGCCTTGCTGGTTTCGGTGGAGGGACTCTTCCTCAGCACTTCGAGCCCAAAGGTATCCGCCGATGGCACACCGTTGAAGAAATCTTCAAAAGGCCCTTCCGGTACATCGCCTTTGCTCGGCGAATGCGCTCTTGCAGCTCGGGCTTCATTAAGGGTTGACTCCGAGAAAGAAGGGGAGTCCATTGCTTCTAGGGGGCCCGAGATTCCTTGCGCTGTCTCCCCTGCATCGGCGGAAGCCTTGGGTCTCGCCCCTATACCGAGGTCCTCTACTCGATGAATATGAGTTTCATCGACCCTCGGCTCGGGGACTGCCCGAGATGGCTCACTGCTCAAAATTTCGGGACCTTCGTCGTCCTCGGACTCATCGTCCAACCGATAAGCTACGTCCGACATTCTGGTCCTACGAGCTATGCTTTTCTTCGGTTTTTTCTTTTCGGGCCAAGAAGAACCGGGGACTTCCTTCCTCTTTTTCCCCCCTTCCTGCTCCGAGGCAGGGGGAGGGCAGGGAACCTTTCTACTAGGGGACGCTGGTCTCAATTCAACGTCCTTCGATAGACCTGCAAAGGAAGAAATGAAGTAAGTTATAGAGCAACAGCATCATCGATAGCATAAGATGTGGAATAAAAATATTACCGATCTCACCAAGGTTCTCACCATGATTTTTGGCCTCCCATCGGCCCTTCGATATCTCGCGCCAGACACACTCTGATAGGTCCTTTGATATACCACTTTCTCGACCCATTCTTTCAAATGCTGAATCGCGGCTGGCATTCGAGAAACAGCTACACCATGCGAGATATGTTGGTAGGACAACAAAGAGAAGACATCGAATGAGTTAAAACATGAAAGTAACACTTACGGCTCATGTTCCACTTGTCGGGGAACGGAATGTTTTCAGCAGGGATCAGATCCGATGTCTTTATTCGAACAAATCAGCTCATCCAGCCTCAGTCCTTATCCTCGTCGATGCTCGAAAATGGGGCTTTTCTAGCCCGACGAGGAAGTTTTATTAGTCCCCCTCGGAAGATTCGGGGACTGTATAGTCGAAGGAGGTGATCGAGGGTGAAGAGATGCCCTTCGATCTTACTCACAAAAAAATGAAAGAGAATGACTATTCTCCAAATAGAGGGATGAATCTTACCCAGCGTTACATCGCATCTTTTGCAAAATTCGACGATGATAGGGTCCAAAGGGCCCAACGCGAAGGGGTAAGTGCAAACATTCAAGTAGCCCTCCACGTGGGTGGTGATTGCCTCTTCTGGTGAAGGAACCACCACGTCCTTACCAACCCAGTTGCAATCCTGCTTTACCCTCTCTATGTTTTTGTTCGTAATCGAACAAATATATCTAGTGACTGGCTCACCCCGGCCCGGTGCAAAAGAAGCTTTCTCTACCTTAAAGTTGAAGCCGGTTGAGCATCCAACCGGTACGAATGCTTTTAGTGGGGGCTCGGTCGAAGTCCCCTCAACAATGACAGGTTCAGCTTCTTCAGCGGGTTGAGAGAAAGAAGGGTTTTGTTTCCGAGGAATAGACTTGGAAGTCTTTGCCATTGGAAATAGAGAGTTAGAAAAGCAAGTAGCAGCCGTAAGGCAAAAATAAAGGGGGAAATTACTTGAGATCAAACTCAGAAAACTTGAAGTATGATGCTCAAACAAACGCAAACTCTAAACCTGAATAACAAGAGGGCTATTTATACCCTCTTAAAAGTGGCGGTTCGAGTCCCAAAGTGAGGAAGCATTAATTAGTGCTTGCAGGCATGACAGGTTTTGTCTTCAGTTGATCTATGAAAAGACATTTTTGATACTTATCACGTGCGTTATCATGATGTCGTCATTCATCGATATGACGTTTTGCGTCTTTTGACACGACACTCAGAATTGCGTGTCGTGCGCCCTAAGTATGTCTCCATTTGACCTAATCTCAAAAGCGGCGGCTCATATCATTTTTTATCATTATTCTCCAAAAAATGATGGGACTATTTGTATAGGGTCGAATTCGGTAGCTTGCATAGGGGATGTCGGTTTCGGGATTCGACGACCAGCGTCGATTGAAGTCGTTTCTCGATAGGCCGAGAACGGGATATCGAAAAGGAGAAGTCCAACATCGGATTTCACTAGAACGAAGCTCGAGGTCAAGGCGCTCGAGACGAGGTGGTCGAGGCCGATCAGGGTAAGACATCTTATGGTAAAATTATCATATTGACGTGACTAAAGGACCGAAAATATCGTAATATGTAAATATCTCGACGGAAATCGCGGCTGAAATCAATAAAGACGTTGAAGCCATTAATTCTAGGTATATCTTACCTTGTAGAGGTTCTTACCTTGTATAGGATTCTTTTTCCTCCCTATGTAAACAGGCAACACTATTTTAAATGGGCACAACAATCTACGATCAATATACACAAGGCTATAATCTATATACTTTTTCAATCTATCTGCTTCATATCTTGCTTTAGAGGATTCTACCACAATTAAGCTACTCAATACTTGTGGTTTGCTTCCTCCTTTACTCGCTGAATTTAATCTTTATTTTCGTTTGTTCTTTAATTGTATCAAACCAAGTCATGTATCCTTAAAACCACGTAAAAATTTAATTGTTATCCGTAACTAAGGGTAAACACACGAAGCATGGAAAAAAACGTGACTGTTATATGTACCCTTTTAAAATCTCAAATTATATGCAAAAAGTCTCCCTTAATATCTTTTATAGAAAACGTCATAGCTTAAGCGTATAAGACCTATTATCCTTTTTTTGGTCCAATAAACATTAATTATAGATTTGTCTCCTGGGTTACGTCATTATCGAGTTCAAAAGCGTGCTTATTATATAAATTTGTGTTATCTCTAACCTTCACTTATTTCTCCTATTCTAATGTGATGAAGATTAGTCTAAGATATCATATGCATACTTTCTTTAAAAGCTTGTCAACATAAAAACGTGACAATTTTTTTTTATCTGCTCTTGTTGATCCGCCCTTCAATGTCCAGCACCCTAGCAAATTTTCTTTCGGTACCCGTTCCAGTCAATTACACTTTACCTTCGGTCTTAATTGAAAAACGATAAACCAAACCTTCATTTCTTTTACTATTATTTTCTCACATATTTCACTTTCTCTCTCTCTCTTTGGTTTTTTGGGGTTTTTTTTTTAGTGGTTGTTGCCACGTCTTTAGTCTTTGACTAAGTACACGTGCGACACTTGACAACTCACTCACGATTTTTCATAACTTGCTCACATTTTTGCTATGCCAAGTCAGTCTTACTACACTAAATATCACTAAAAGAATGTTAGAACACGGGAGAATTCCCAAAGGAAGCTTTCGTATTAGAGACAGAGAAATTGATTGTTTTGCTTGATGAATTACAAATGAATGACCTCCTTTATATACTAGTCTCCTAGGGGCTAGTATTTAAATATTAATTGTCACACAAATCTTGAATATTTACAAGATAAGGGCTTTCTCTATAACTCTCTTCAAACCTAAAAGATTCCATGGACTTTCCTAGCAAATCCTTAGGGATATAAGGTCTTCCTAAGGATTTGCTAGGAAAGTCCATGGAATCTTTTAGGTT
>MCJB01050472.1:0-29872 GCA_002018475.1 Nicotiana obtusifolia
ATATATATATAGTTTATATGTATTAGATATATGTATATATATATGTATATATATATATACAATATATACTATATATATATATATATATTTATATAGATATATGCAATCTATATTAGTATATGCATATATAGTTTACAAGAAATTTCCCTAGATAAAAAAATAAATAAATAATTATCCGGAACTATTTAGGCCCGTTAGGCCCGGGACCATGTGGGCTTAGGCCCGTAGCGGGCCGGTCCCTTACATATGGCCCGTTAGGCCCGGGACCATTTGGCCCAGGACCGCCTTGGCCCGGGCCCGTTTGGCTCTGGCCCGGCCCAGATGACAGCCTTATTCCATGGTTGTGAACGGTAAAGGTAAGTTAAGAGGTTGACGGCTTATCGTATGTGCTATGGATAGGTTATCATGGTTTTTGGGAGGTTATATACCTATTTCGGGAAGGATCGAAATTCATTTAGAGGCCACTGGTAGGCCTAATGAGTACATCCCGGTTGTTGCTTGTTTGGTGCACGAATTGCATGGTATGTGTCTCTATATAGGATCAGTGTTCCATGTTTATAGAGTAGCTTGTACTGGATGGGGTGAGGTTATCTAACCTGGGATGTGTGTTATAGGACTTGATTAAGGTATGTTGGAAGGATAATGTTACGTACCAGCTTAGATTTCTAGCTATAGTTCTTATCGGGCAGGAGAGCTCTACGACTTGTTGATGTGATGAATTGTTGCGAGTTTTTGCGTGTTCTATTCATCATTGGCAGTGTACAAACAGTTAGAACACAAGTTTATTTGATATGAGGTTTGTTACCAATACCAAGTTTATTATTGAGCAGCTATTGCGGTCGGAAGTTATTGCTATGAGTATTTGAGTTATGTGGTATATCATGTGAATATGTCTTGGAATATGGTTATAGATTGATACAACTTGTGCAGACTTATACAGTGTATAGATATGAGAATCGAGTTTTATAATGGATTTCGAATATGGAAGGTTGAGTACTAAGGTTTAAGGACTAATGTAAAGTAAGGATCTTCAACTAGGTTGTGTTGTCAGGCTTGCATGGATTGGGTGACGTGAGATCACCCACGGGTATGAGCACAGTGAGTTTATGTAGTAATTTAATGGCTTTGGGATAACTCTTGGCACGTTCTAGGACGAACGCATGTTTAAGTGGGTGAGATGTAATGACCTGATTGGTCATTTTGAGCATTTGAATGTAATTCGGTAATTTAAGGTCTCGAGTAGATTCATATGGTGTATTACGCTTGCGTGTATCCTTGGTTTTGGTTTTTGAGTGATCCGGAGCTTATTCAGAAGAATGATTCTCATTTTAGAAGCTTTAAGTTGGAAGAGTTGACCAAGTTTGACTTTTGCGTATTCGATCTCGAATCGGAGTTTCGATGGTTCCGTTAGGTCTGGATGGTGATTTTGGACATGGGAGTATGCCTAGATTTGCATTTGTATGCTTCTAGAAGGTTTTGGCCATAATTGGCGAAAGTTGAAAATTAGAGGTTTAAAATTTTTCTAAGTTTGACCATGGTTTGACTTCGTGGCTATCGAGTTCAGAATTTTGTTTTGGGACTTGGAATAGGTCTATTTTTCCATTTGTAACTTGTCTGCAAAATTTGGTGTAATTCGGAATTGGTTTGATATGATTCAGACGCGTGGTTGTGTTTTTAACAATTCTTGAAGTTCTTTGTGATTTTCATGTATTTTGGTGTCCCATTTGTGGTTGTAGATGTAATTTTGGTGATTTAATTGCGCGAGAAAGTTCATACGATGTTTTTAGACTTGTGGGAATATTTGGTTTGGAGCCCCGAGAGCTCGGGTGAGTTTCAGATGTATTCCGGAGAGATTTTGGTTAGGTTCAGTTGTTGTTGATGCTCTGTTCTCGCATTTGCGAGGTTTCCAGTGTATTTGTGATAAGCGCATTTGCAAGATCCATCTCGCTTTTGCGAAGTTGGGCTGGGAATAAGGGTTTCACATCTACGGAGTTTCAGTCGCATCTGCGACTCAAGGCTACTGGGGAGGGACCTCGCTTTTGCGAGGAATTCTTCACTTTTGCGAAACCTGGCAGAGCGCTTTGGCGAGCAAGCTGTTGCTTTTGCAATGCAAGCAGCGTGTGATGATCTACGAATTTGCGAAGAAATATGTCGTAAATGTGACTTTAGCAGTGATTATCAGGGTTTTCTTTTGCAGACATTTATTCTCTTTTGCCTTTTGGGACTTAGTCTCATTTTATTACCTT
Source organism: Nicotiana obtusifolia (assembly GCA_002018475.1). Taxonomy (NCBI): domain Eukaryota; kingdom Viridiplantae; phylum Streptophyta; class Magnoliopsida; order Solanales; family Solanaceae; genus Nicotiana; species Nicotiana obtusifolia. The sequence continues at coordinate 2,247 of MCJB01050472.1, forward strand.
TTGAGCCCTAGACTAGATGTGAGGCAATTTTGTGGAGGGAGTTTTATACCAAACTATTGGGTAGGTGATTTTGATCAATTTTAAACTATATTTCATGATTATATACTAGATTTAACACAAAATTTATGAAAATCAAAGTAAAAATTTGGAGATTTTTGTCAAAGTTTTGAAAAGTGAAAATTGGGGTTTTGAGATTCGATTTGGACTTGGCTTTGAAAACAAAACACATATATAAACTCGTGGGGTTGCGGGTCGTCAGAATCTACCCTAGGACCTGAGTTTTGACCAGGCAGGCTCGGGGTTCACTTTTGTTAACTTTTGGAAAATTGTGTAAAGATCATAGCTTTATCTATCGTAATTAATTTCTCTTGCATTCTTTGATGTTATTAAGTCATTTTGGTTAGATTTGAGCCGTGCGGAGGCGTATTTTAAAGAGAAAGCTATTTTTGATTGTTGATTGGCCTAATTGAGGTAAGTATCTTGCCTAACTTTGTGTGCGAAAACCACCCCTTAGGATTTGGATTGTTTGTGTTAATTGTACTATATGGAAGATGCTGTGACGAGTGTATACACGGGATATATGAGGCATTTTGATCGGTTTAGATTATTAGACTTCTTCCATGCATTTAATTGAATTTGTTATAACATGTTACATCTTGCATTGTTAAGTTTCCTCTAATATGCTCTAATTGACGTTGTTAGCATTTGTTCTATCCTTTGTTATTGTAATTGATCTTATGTGCTTTAGTTGAAGTTGCTACCTCTCCTATTATTCTTACTTGAAGTTGTTATTTCGTGAAATATCTTCTTGTTGGATTATTGATGTTGAAGTTGTGGAAGCCATTATCACATTGATGTTGAAGTTGTTAATCACTAAGATATTTTTCTTGTTGAGTATTCCTCATTCAGTTTCTGGTTATTGAGATTCTTGTGTACATTGTGATTGAGCCATGGGCTATATGTTGTGATAATATTGGTATTGTTGATTTTGGCAAGTGTTGTGACATATGGACACATGTGGTACGAGTTGATTATTGTGTTGTGATATTTATACGCATGCGGTGGTATAAGAATACGGGTTGATACGCATGCAGGTGAAATAAGGTGGGATTTATACGCGTGTTGCTAGTAAGGAAATTACTTGAAGCCACGCAGTGAGATAAAGGGGCTAAAATGCGTGTAGCTACTTCGGGAAAAATATTTTTAAAAAAAATTAATGTAAGGCTCACGCGGTGATATAAATGGGATTATGATTATGACTTGTGAAATGTGATTTCGAAGCGGTACCTCGGTTGTGATTCTTATTTTACATTTTATGTTGGAACAACTTGTTAATTTGAACGGTTATTGCTCTTCCTTCAATCATTCATTCGCATTTTGCTTGTACTTGGTTATCTGTTGTTATCTTGGTGTTGGAACGATTGTGGCTTCTTGTGTGAATCACGCATTCTACGTGATTTGTTGTATTACTTTAATATGCCAATATGTGCCTCCGTTATTACTTGGTAAATTGATTGTCTATGTGATATAATTGTCAGAAGTCATTATATCATATTCTGCCGAATTGTTGGTAACATACAGTTTAAATAAAAGAATTATTAATGTACTTTATTCTATGTGTCTCTTAAGATAGAACTCGTTATCTCACTCGGTACTTTACTATTTGAAATGATCATCACGCTTTTACTTTGATTGGGTTTTCAAATTATACTCATCACCCTATTTAATGATTCCTTTACTTAAAATTGTTATCACATTTTTCTGTTAACCAATTTTATATTTAATTCGTTAATTTAACTGATATTTTTCTTTTTTTAAACATGATTTCTAAACTAAATCCATCTAAAACTCTATGTTGTATAAATTGTACTTTATTTTACTTTATTTGGTTTCTAAATGAACTCATTATCTCATTTAACACCTTGCTTTATTCAAGATTGTTATTATGCTTTATGATGTTTAGATATATCACTCGATCTTTTAGTTGAGATTTGACGCAGATGCAATGTGCATGGTAGCACGAGGGCCTTGCATGCGAAGATGATTGTTATTGTGGGCATGGGGTGCCATACGTGTAAGATTTAGAAAATTGCAGCTCATGATTTGTGATTACGAGGTGTGGTGCCTCGAGGTAAATCTTGTTGTAAATCCATGCGTTGGAAAGGATTTGATTACTTGAGTTGTCATCTGTTTTTCATTATTTGAGTTCATTCATATCTCATATGTGTTCTGATTATGTTGCTTCTTTACTACCCGTTTACTTCTTGCTGTCATTTGTGTTTCTATTATTTCATTGTTGGTTGTAAATCAAAAAACTTTCTCTCGCTACCTTAAGTTGATGTTCTTTCCATTATTAGCTTTATGTATATCTTGCACAGGTTTCTATGTCTAGTAGGTATCTTGATCTAGCCTCACCACTACTTCACAGAGGTCAGACTTGACACTTACTGGTTACCATTGTGGCGTACTCATACTACGCTTCTGGACATTTGTGTGCAGATCCAGGTACTTCTGATCGTATTGTTGAGAGTTTTGTCTGTGCGGTTAGAGACTTCAAGGTATACCTACTTGACGTTGCTGGCCTCAGAATCACTTTCGGACAATATCATTACTACTGTTTATCTTTATTTCAAAACAGTATTGTATTTAGAGATTCTACTATAATTTCAGTAGAACTTATGACTCCTTGCTACTGGTTTTGGGAAATGTATAATTTTGGGTCGTTTGCAACTATGTATATCTTTTACTGTTTACTGATTTACGTTTAATGATTAAATAGTTCAATTATGTTGTTAACTCAGTATGTATTAAGCTTACATAGTCTTAAGTACTAAGTGCCATCACGACATTCTAAGGTGGGAATTTAGGGTCGTGACGACACATCTTTTTGCGCAGATCCTCAGGTGAGTACCAGCGGAGCCTCTTGTTGAGCCTAAGCATTCTCTCAGAGATTTTGGTTGAGCTGCACTTCATGGATTCATTTTCTAGTTCCAGAGTTCCTGTCCTTTTACCATTTCCTATCTATTTTGTTATTTCAAATAGCTTTGGTCATGTATTCAGACTTGTACTTATTCAATAGTTGCTTGTGTACTTGTGTCACCTAGTTGTTGGGAGTTGTACCATTTTGTTCGTGTTCGGGCCATCTTATAACTACATCAGATATTTACTAGTTAGCTTTATAGTCTTTATTTATGATATGACCCTGTTAATTAAAGAAAATTGAATTGTAATTTATTGATTATTCGTTGACATGCTTAACAAGTACGGTTAGACGTCATTACGGTCTAAATTGAAATTTTTGATCGTGACCGGAATAACGTAGTTAGTCATTGAAACACAACTAGAACTTGCCGCATGGCAGCAGACCAAGCAAAATCTTTATTGATAGCAGAGTTTAGCACTTCAGGTATCGGATCATTTAACATGAAATGTACCGAAAACTTTTAAGGTATTTTATATTTAGTAACAAAATTACTAGGGGCTCTCTGCTCCCTTCCTCTGCCCCATCAAGAGTGCAAGAATGGAGTAGGTTCATTTCCGCGTGACCAGTCAAATAAGTTTATTCTTTTAACGGAGGGAATGTTGAAGTTGCCAACATGCAAAGTACTTAAGATTTAATGTAATCTGTTTTATAAGAAACCAGAAGAATAAACTTTATAATCTTACATTCAGAGGTTCGAACAAGTAATTTTTTTTTTTTAATGTTGTTTTATAAGAAACCAGAAGAATAAAGCTTATAACCTTACATTCAGAGGTTCGAACAAGTAAAAATCTTTTTATTGTCAAGACGAAAAAAATAAGGTCCTACCAAATAAAAAAGAAACGAGGTCACTCTTCAGATATTTCTATCTATATTATAGAAGAGCCAAGATTTGACATGACTTCCAAATGTCATTAAAGGTTTGTTTGAGGGCTTTTTAGTCTTTTCATGCATCCATTATACCAATTTTATGTACTAGCTTTGAACTGTTTTTACAAATCCCATATGTAAATTGAATTTCATTGCAGGTGTCTGAGTATTTAGCTATTTTCTTTATGTTTTTGTACTTTCAATTCAAAGAGTGTTCCTTCCGTTTCTGATAAATTAGCTTTTTTCTTTGTTTTTTTTCTTGCTCTGAAGAGCTGTTTGTGTTCTTGCTCTGAAGAGTATTTTGTTCGAGCTACATGTATATTTCTTTTTCAATTAATTCTGCATATATCTTCTTCTTTTTTCCTTAATTCTTTTCTTTATGGGTTCTCTCCATCCTTCTTAGTTTTGCTATTCAGCGGCAGTATGATCCATTCATCTTAAACCTCAAATTTCATGTTTTGTATCTGTTCTGACTTTCTTTTCTTTTTTTTCTCCTTTTCCAGAAGCTTCAGCCACATGCAACAATTTTTTATTTTGTTTTATCTTCTTTGGAGCCTAACCGCTTCTCCATCTCATCCTGATACTGACAATGAGGCAGATCTGGTTGTTAAGCCTAATTAAGAAGAAGAAATTTTTGAGTATAACCTCACATTGCATTATAAACTTTGGAGTTCTTCATCTTCTTTAATTCTCCCCAAAGCTTCCTTTTCCATTTTTTTCACAGATTTTGTTCTTTTCTTTCATAATCCTTTTTTTTGTCCTTTCGTATGATTCTGTATTCTTTTTCTTTTCTTTTTTTTTTTTTTTTTATTTACTTCCTTTGGTGCTTTTTCGGGTTTCTTTTCCTACATTTGGATTTTTTTGGCTTTCTCTGCTCCCTTCTTAGTTCCTGATTTTGCAATTTTATGGCTGTTGTGTGCTAAATTTGAGAGTGTTATTCAAGTATGTAATTGTAAAGAAATATAAGGCAATAGTAATTTCATTTGATTTAGGCTTCCTGCTAAAGATTTGAATTTCATAGAAACCAAAGGTTTGTCTTTCAAATGCTAAAAACATAATTGCTTAATTTGTTTCAACATGGTAGCCCTAATCATGACCAAGCTGGTAGTTATTTAGTGACTGTCACAAGTGGTTAAATTGGAGTAATTTCCATCCTTCTCCATGTTTTTTTTGTTAGAATTGTCCAATATATAATTGTTTCATTGTACTTTATTTTTATTATAGTTGCAGTTTTGGTGTTCCATTGTGATAGTTGTCTATACGAGCAATTGGGTAGCATTTATAGTATAGTAAGTACTGTTCTTATCCTCCATCATTTCTTCTTAATATTTTTTGTCTTTGATTATTTATGTATAAATGTTGTACTTTTACTTGGGTTCTTTAAGCTTATATATGTCTGCATGTTAGTGAGTATGAACATTAAAATCAATGTTAAAACATGTACTTAGTAATGTCAAATATGTAATTATGAAGGAAAATATTTTAGTATAAATCTCATGAAAGATCTCTATGAATTCTAACTTATCCACCCGTAAATATCCACGCTTAGATAAGCTATCAATACTCTATTTATGAGTACGAAACCCACTTTCACTAGAGATATGAATATATATTCCTATTATAATTTGAATAAAAATTCGAATTAAATATAAATTAAATTAATTTGTAAATACCAAATTCTACACAAATTTAATTTGCTACTACAACATAGAATTAATTTTCTAATAAATTTAAATTTTACCTGTAGGGATATGGTTAGAAAAAGAGCTGTTGAATTGTCGAATAAAAATCATAAAAATGATCCAAACTTTGAAAAATACATGCTGACAAAAATGCTAGATGACATGAATTATATAGAATAATGCAAGATGATAAAGAAGTGGCTCTCTTAGCGCAAGTACTAGCAAACAAAACAGACGAGCATATGGCATCTTGCTGCCAGCTCAATTGTCACTAAGTCAAACTAATGTATCGTCCTCAGAGACTGCTAATTTCTCAAGCGAGTTGACCTCTCCTGTCACGAGAGACTGTCACGATTCAAACTCCCACCGCAGAGATAATGATAACATCTAGTTTCTAAAAGCAGGTAAGTCTATCACATATTGATGTCAATTAAAATATACTAACTTCAAACTAATAAAAATTGCGAAATACGTTAATGCTGCCAAACGTGGATAGAATAATCAACATTCCAAAACTCAGTAATATTGAGTCATAAGCTCTAAATGGAATACATATCAAGTCTCGAAGAGACAATACTGTTTGAAATACATAAATAAAAATAAATGGATACCTTGAAATCTCCAACAAGATCAAGCACGCCTCTCTAGCTATCCGCCCGATCAGAAGTACCAAGATGTGCAAAAGTGTAGTACGAGTACACCAGAGTCGATATCCAGTAAGTATCAAGACTAACCTCGGTGAAGTGATCACGTGATACTCACTAGTCAAATATATATATATATATATATATATAGACAACGGAATATATAACAGAGACAATATCAACAACAATTTCGAACAAGTGATAACAACTCAAACAAGTAAAAGTTCAGCTTGGCGACAAGTCATAAAAAAGAAATACAAATATATGGCACTTCGTGACCACAATTCGGTCACAAGAACATTAGCCACCCGTATCGCTCTGCCCTGACAATAACAATATCCCGCCTTGTCGCTCCTACCTGACAAAATTACAATATCCATCTTATCGCTCCTGTTTATCAATATCTCTCCTTGTCGCTACTACCCGACAAATAACAATATCTCCCCTTGTCGCTTTGGTTTAAATATTTTCACATCTCAATAACAACAATATCAATCATAACTTCACGGCAATAACCTCGTGCTAACACCGAACAATCTGCCCATCACATCCACATGTGCCATGATCACAAAAATATAACATGCCCCTAATTGTCATCAAGAAATAAACTCATAAATGGCTCATACAATTCACAAGGGCATAATAATAGGGAATGTGGATGGGTGTTCAACATACATGTATGAATACCGCTAACTCAATTTAGCAAAAAATTCACAAATGCGCAATTTAGATAATTTAGAAAGTAATAATGCTAAAAGATAATCTATAGCATGGAAAAATAACTCAAGTATGAGATAAAAGCAACCTGGAGTCAACTCCAGCCATTTTATACATTGCACCCGCATATGTACTCGTCACCTCACATATGCGTTGCATCAATTTCATCACAGTCAAGCAATTAAAGTCCAATCCTAGGGGTTATTCCCCACAAAACGTTAGGCAAGATACTTACCTCAAATAGTCCCAATTCAACCCTCAAAAAGAGCCTTTCCCTTAGAAATCACCTCTGCCTGGCTCAAATCTAGCAAAATACGACTTGATGACATCAAACAGTGCAAAAAGAATTAATTTCAATTAATAAAATTGATATCTAAAAAGACAAAAAAAAAGTCAACCCCAAGCCCACCAGGTCAAAAATCGAGTCAAATAGTAGATTTTGACTACCAATAACCTAACAAGTCCAAATATATGATTAGATTTTAAAATCAAGTCCAAATGGACTCTCAAATTCATAAAATTTTATTTTTAGAAGATTTTACCAAAAATCCCAATTTTAACTAATAGATTCATCAATTAAATTCTAAATCATAGATGAAATCAATGAAAAATAACCAAATCCGAGTCAAAAACACTTACCCAAACAAGGTCGGTGAAAATTACCTCAAATCGAGCTCCCAATCTCTAAATATGAAATAATTAGTCTAAATCCCGAAATCTCAACTATATGGCTCAGCTGCAGAAGTTGCATTTGCGACCTGGACTCGCAATTGCGACCCTTGGCTCACAAATGCGAAGTCTTCCAAGCTTCACAAAAGTCGCAAATGCAACCACATAGTTCGCAAATGCGAACACACCCAGTTTCCAACCATCATTGCAATTGCAACACTGGGTTCGCAAATGCGAGGCCAGCCCACTCAGACACCCATCACAATTGTGATATGAACCTTGCAAATGCGAATAGGATTTTGCTTTTGCGAGGCCTACAACACCAGCAAAACTGACCTCAACCTAAAAATGATTCGGAACGTGTCCGAAACTCACCCAAGCCTCAAAGGTCTACAATGAACATCCACACAAGTCAAGAAACCTCATAAAAATCTTGCACGCAAGCTCAAAATACCAAATAACATCTACAACCACGAATCCAACACCTAAGCGCATCAAAATAACAATGAAACTCAAGAACTTCTAAAATCACAACCAAGTGCCCGATTCCCATCAAACCAACTCGTAATGAGACCAAACTTTTCACACAACTTCTAATGACAAAATGGACCTATTCCAAGTTCGAAACTAAAATTTGAACCCCATAGCCACAAAGTCAACTCTTGGTCAAACTTAAAAAATTTCTAAACTTTTAAATTGCCAACTTTCGATTAAAAGAGCCAAATCAACCTAGCGACCTTCAAATCCAAATTTGGGGTAAGCCCAAGTCCTAAATCACCATTTGAACCTATTGGAACCAAAAAACATGAATTCGAGACCGTTTACACAAAAGTCAAACTTTGGTCAACTCTTCCAACTTATGCTTCCAAAAGTTGAACTAGGTGTTCCATATCAATCAAAAAGCTCCTCGAAACAAAACCAACCATCCCCACAAGTCACATTACGATAAATACACATACAAAGAGCTTTAAATAGGGGAACAAAGCTCAAACACACAACATTATTCACCGGGTTGTTACATTCTTCCCCTCTTAACCAAACGTTCGTACTCTAATGAGTATAGAGACATACCTGAAGTGCCAAAAAAAGAGAGAGGATATCGACTCCGTATATCATGCTCAGTCTCCCAATTCACCTCCTCAACCAGTTGACCTCTCCATTGAACCTTCACTGATGTATGTTCTTCGACCTTAGCTTTCGTACCTCCCTGTCAAAAATGGCTACGGGCTCCTCAACAATAGTCAAACCCTTGTCCAACTGCACCAAAAGGTCCAATATACCGAGGGCTCAACTTTCCCTTCTTTCCGAACCTCATCACACCCTTCATGGGCGAAAGTATGAGTAGAACCCTTTCATCCACCATGAATGCCACATCACGAGCCTTTCCATTAGCATAACTCTTTTTCCTGGACTGCACTGTACGATGTCGCTCTTGAATCATTTTCACCTTCTCCAAAGCATTATGAACCAGGCCAGTGCCCAACAACTTAGCCTCCCCAGGCTTAAACCAACCAGCCGGAGAATGATATCGTCTCCCATATAAGGCCTCATGCGGAGCCGTCTGGATGCTCAACTGGTAGCTGTTTTTGTCATCGAACTCTGCTAATGGCAGAAACTGATAAAACTATCCCTCGAAATCAATGACACAAGCTCATAACATCTCCTCCAAGATCTGAATAGTGCGCTTAGACTGCTCGTCCTTTTGTGGATGAAATATTGTACTCATCTCGACCTGTGTGCCCAACGCACGCTGCACAACTCTCCAAAAATATGATGTAAACTGAGTGCCTCAATCCCTGACAATAGACACAGGTACACCATATAGGTGAACAGCCTTTATAAGATAAATCCGAACCAGCCGCTCTGAAGTGTAGGTAGTGTCATGATTGGAATGAAGTGTGCAGACTTTGTCAGTTTGTCCATAATGACCCACACATCATCAAATTTGCTCAAGGTCCGTAGTAGACCAACCACAAAATCCATAGTGATATGAGCCCACTTCCACTCCAGTATATCTAGCCTCTGAAATAACCCACTCGGTCTCTGATGCTCATACTTAACATGTTGATAGTCCAAAAAGTGTGCAACATATTCAACAATGCCTTTCTTCATTCTTCTCCACTAGTAATGCTGCTTCAGATAATGGTACATCTTTGCGACACCCAGATAAATGGAATACCGCAAATTATGGGGCTCATCAGAATCAGCTCCCGCAACTCATCCATATAAGGCACACAAATTCGATCCTAGAGCATCAATACCCCATCCTAAACCAATAGTCACCCCTTAGCATTATCGTGTTGCACCGTGTCCCTAAGGACAAGCAAGTGGGGATTATCATATTGACGCGCCCTGGCGCGCTCAAACAAGGACGACTGTGATTACAACACAAGCAACAACCCTACTAGGCTCCGAAATATCTAATCTTACAAACCTATTGGCTAAAGCCTGAACATCTGAAGCTAACGATCTCTATCAGCTGGAATAAAAGCAAGACTCCCCGTACACTCCGTCTTTCTACTCAAGGTGTCGGCCACCACATTGGTCTTCCCGGAATGGTAAAGAATGGTGATATCATAGTCTTTCAGTAGCTCCAACCACCTCCGTTACCTCGAGTTCAAATCCTTTTGCTTGAATAGGTGTTGAAGACTTCGGTGATATATATACACCTCACAAGACACACCATAAAGATAATGCCTCCAACTCTTAAGCGCGTGTACAATAGTTGTCAACTCCAAATCATGCTCTAGGTAGTTCTTCTCATGGGGATTCAACTAATGCAAATTATAAGCGATCCCCCTACCATCCTACGTCAATACACACTCAATGCCTACCCTTGAAGCATCGCACTGGACTGTATATGAACTCGATGCCAAAAGTAAAACCAGAACTGGAGATGTAGTCAAGGAAGTCTTGAACTTCTAAAAGCTCTCCTCACACTCATCAGACCACCTGAACGGGGCACCCTTCTGAATCAATTTAGACATGGGGCTGCGATAGATGAAAATCTCTACATAAAGCGGTGATAATACCCCGCCAATCCCAGGAAACTCCTGATCTCAGTAGCGGTAGAAGGTCTGGGCCAACTCTGAATTACCTCAATCTTCTTCGGATCCACCTTAATCCCCTCACTGGACGCCACGTGGCACAAGAATGCCACAAAGTCTAACCAAAACTCACACTTGGAGAACTTAGCATATAGCTTCTTCTCCCTCAAAATCTGGAGCACGATCCTCAAATGCTGCTCATGCTCTTCCCGGCTATGATATACACCAATATATCATCAATAAACACAATGATGAAGGAATCCAGATAAGGCTAAAACACGTTGTTCATCAAGTGCATGAAAGCTGCTGATGCATTGGTCAGCCCAAAAGTCATCACCAAGAACTTATAATGACCATAACGGGTCCTCAAAGTCGTCTTAGGAATATCTAAAGCCCTGATCTTCAACTGATTGTACCTCGATCTCAAGTCAATCTTCAAGAATACCCTAGCACCCCGAAACTGATCAAATAAATCATCAATATACGATAGTGTATACTTTTCTTGATAGTTACCTTATTCAGTCAGTTGCCTGTAGTCAATGCACATTCTGATGGAACCGTCTTTCTTTTTCACAAATAGACTGATGCACCCCAAGGTGAAGCACTCAGCCCAATAAAACCATTATTTAGAAATTCCTAAAGTTGTTCATTTAATTCTTTAAACTCTGTTAGAGCCATGCGGTACGATGGAACAGATATGGACTGAGTGCCTGGTACCAAATTGATACCAAAATCTATATCCCTATAGGGTAGCATATCGGGTAGGTCTGCAGGGAAAACATCTGAAAACTCCCTCACCACAGGGACTCAATCAACTGTGGGTGTATCAGCATTCACATCTCTAACAAAGCTAGGTACGCCAAGCACTCCGTCTCAACTATCTATTGTTCCTTCAGAAAAGACACCACCTTACAAGGAACATGACCAAAGAACCTCTCCACTCCAACCTCAGCAGCCTCGGCATAGCCAATGTCATGGTCTTAGCATAAAAATAAAGAATAGCATGATATGTAGATAACCAAATCCATGCCCAAGATCATATCAAAATCCACCATATTAAGCAACATAAGATCAAATCGAGACTCATAGTCCCCAATAGTGTCCAAACAAGAACGATAGACATGGTCCACCATAATAGAATCCCCAATAGGTGTAAACACATAAACAGGGGTATCTAGAAAATCACGAGATATATCCAAATATGAAGAATAATAGGATGACACGTACGAATAAGTAGAACCCAGATCAAATAAAATGAATGCATCTCTACGACTGTCCAAAATAATACTTTTAATGACTGCATATGATGCAACTGCCTTAGTCCTACCAGGAAAAGCATAACAACGAGTCTGGCCTCCCCCTCTAGGGCGTCCTCTACCCGCATGTCCCCCACATCTAGCTGGATGAGTAGGTGGAGTGGCAACTAGAGCGGTGATCACAGTCTGAGTAACCTCCTAAGCTACAGCCATCCGGAGTCTAGGACAATATCTCACCAGGTGTCTGGTATCCCAACAGTCAACAAACCTCTATGCCAATGATGTTCCTCGTGCTGAGTCTGCCCGATACGTCTGAACTAATCGCTGTAAGAACCTCGTGCAGGAGGTGCATTGAAGGATGTCTGTCTGTGCTCTTAAATCCATGGCTTGTTAGAGCATCATGTGAGACCTAAAGTGCAGACTGAACTGGTCGACTTACAAAACCTCTACCATGGCGGGTCTTGGCCATAGAAACTAGTAAATCCTTCGAAATCACGAGGTTTCTTAGACTCCCTATCATTCCACTCCAGATCACAAATACGCTCCAACCTTCTAACAATCTCCACAACCAGATGAAATAGAGTCGGTCTCCAACTCTCGTGCCAACCCAAATCTGAGGCTATAAATGCGTCCCTCAATAAATTTACGGACTCTCTCCCTATAGTGGAAACCAAGGCAGGTACATGACGAAATTACTCTATACACCTCATACCATACTTGGACATAGTCATACTCTCCTGGAACAACTGCTCAAACTCGATGCACAACTCGTCACTGAGGGTCTGTTCAATAAACTCTCACAAGAAAAGATCGGAAATTGGGACCATGTAAGTGGTGCTGCGCCAGCTAGCCTACTCGCCTCATAAGTCTGCCACAATCTATATACTGACCCCGTCAGTTGAAAAGTAGTAAGGTCGACCCCGCTCGACTCCACCAAACCCATAGTATGTAGAATGCAGTGACATTGATCCAAAAAACCCCGGGCATCCTCAGAAGCTCCGCCACTGAAATGAGGAGGAAGAAACTTCTGGAACCTCTCTAAACACTTCTGCTCCTCAACCCACGCAACATGGCCGACCTCGAGCTAAGCACAATCATGAGCTGCACCGGTATAATATCGGAGCCTGATCAACATGAGCCCGCTGATCTGGAGTATGTATAGCAAGAGTCTGAACTCCTTCTCCAGCCTGTGAAGTAGCTGGTGCAACTGAAATCAATAATGCTTGAGCCAAAGTCCTAGACATACTCAGAAAGTGTGCCAAGGTCCCCAGAAGTCTAGGGGTAGCAACAGGCCCCTCAGATGCCCGCTCCCCAATCGGAGCTACTGGTGGCTCCTCAATCGCGACCCTAGCATAGCCCCTCGCTGCAGCGCATGCTCCATCGTTAGTAACTAAAGCTCGTGCCCTCACCATCTGTGAGAGAATAGAAAACAAAGGCTAAAACTCTAGAATTAATAAATTTGCACAGTAATGATTGAAAGAAGTGAAACATTCCTAATAGCTCCATAGCTTCTCGAAGTATAGTACAGACGGCTCCGTACTGATCCGAATGACTCGACTAGACTTGCTCATGAATCGTAGAGCCTATAAAACTAGGGCTCTGATACCAACTTGTCACAACCCAAACTCCCACTGCAGAGGTCGTGATGACACCTAGTCTTTAAGACTAGGTAGCTTATCACATATTGATGTCATTCAAAATATAATAACTTCAAATCAACGAAAACTATGAAATACTTTAATAATGCCAAATGTGGATACATTAATCAATATCCCAAAACATAGTACTGAGTTATAAGTTCTAAATGGAATACACATTAATTCTCGAACAGTACAATACTGTTTGAAATACATAAATAGTATAAATATAGTAAAGAGGGTGTCTCCGAGGCCTGCAAATAGAACAACAGGGATACCTTGAAGTCTCCAACAAGCTCAAGCACGCCTATAGAGATCTGCCCGAAAAAAATTACCTGGATCTAAACAAAAATATGAAGAAACTTAGATGAGTACACCGCAGTTGGTACCTAGTAAGTACCAAGATTAATCCCGTGTGATGTAGTGATGAGGTTCAAGTCACGTGATGCTCACTGGTCAAACAACTTGTGCAATATAAAAAAATTGATAACAGAATATATATAACGGAGGCAATATCAACAACCTTTTTCGAATATGTGATAACAACTCAAACAAGTAAAACTTCAGCTTGGCAACATATCATCAAATAGAAACAAAAATATAGGGCACCTCGTGCCCATAATTCAGTCGCAATAACATTAGCCACATGTATTGCTCCGCCCTAACAATAACAATATCCTACCTTATCGCTCCTACCTGACAAAATAACAATATCTCGCCTTGTCGCTCCGGTTTAATAATATTCTCATTACAACAACAACGTCAATCACAATCACACGACATAAATCTCGTGCCAATACCCAACAATCTGCCCAACACGTCTACCTATGCCATGATCACAACAATACAACATGCCCATAATTGTTATCAAGACATAAACGCATAAATGGCCAACATAATGCACAAGGACATAACAATATGGAATATGGAAGGGTTATCAACATACAAACATGAATACAACTAACTCAATTTAGCAACAACTCCACAAATGCCCAACTTGGATAATTTAGGAAATAATAATCCTAAAATATGATCTCGAGCATGGAAAAGTAACTCAAGTAGCCATCCAAGAAGAACACATGTATCACAAAGATCTCACAATCAAAACTACGCGAGAAAAGAAACCTCGGATCATGTCCGGTCATTTCATACATTGCACCCGCATATGTACTCGTCACCTCACGTATGTGTTGTATCAATATCATCACAATCAAGCAATTAAAGTCCAATCCAAGGGGTTATTCTCCCATAGAAAGGTACGCAAGATACTTACCTCAAATAATCCCAATTAAATGCCCAATAGTATCCTTTCCCTAATAAATCACCTCCGCTCTGCTCAAATCTAGCCAAAATCGATTCGGTAACATCAAACAATGCAGAAGGAATCAATTTCAATTTATAAAGCTTAAATCTTTACCCAATTTCCAAAAAGTCAACAAAAGTCAATCGAGGCCCACCCGGTCAAAACTCTTGTCAAATGATATATCTCGACTACTCATAACCCCACGAGTCCAAATACATGATTGGATTTCAAAACCGAGTCCGAATCGACTATCAAATCTCCAATTTTTATTTTTAGAGAAGTTTTGCAAAAAACTCTAATTTTCACTCATAGATTCATCAATTAAACACTGACTTACAGATAAAATCAAGGAAAATAAACAAATCTGAGTAAAAAATACTTATCCAAACCAAGGAGTGAAGATTGCCTCTAAAATCGCCTCAAACTGAGCTCCCAATCTCAAAATATAAGACAATGAATCTAAATCCCGAAATCCCTGCTATATGCTCAGCTGAAGAAGTTGCATTTGCGACCTGGGGTTCGCAATTGTGACAACTACAATTGAGACCCTTGGCTCGCAAATGCGAAGCCTGCCAAGCCACAAAAGCTGCAAATGCGACCACATAGTTTGCAAATACAAACATCCCTAGCTCCTAACCATCTTTGCAATTGCGACACTAGGTTCGCAAATGTGAAGCCAGCCGCTCAAACACCCATCCCAATTGCGATATGAACTTCACAAATGCGAGGTCTGCAAATACGAACAAGATCTCACATTTCCAAGGCCTGCAGCACTAGCAAAACTAACCTCAACCCAAAAATGATCAGGAACACGCCATAAACTCACCCGTGCCCGCGGGGCTCCACAACAAACATCCACACAAGTTTAGAAACCTCATACCAACTCGCTCGTGAGCTCAAAATACCAAAATAACATCCAGAACCACTAATCAAACACCAAAGTGCATCAAAATCACAATTAAACTCAAGAGCTTTTAGATCATAACCAAGCATCGTACCCCGATCAAACAAACTTGAAATGAGATCAAACTTTGCACACAAGTTCTAAATGACAAAATAGACCATTTCTAAGTCCCGAAACCAAAATCGGAGCCCGATAGCCATGAAGTCAACTCTCAGTCAAGCTTAGGAAAATTTTAAACTTTTAAATTGCCAACTTTCGGCAAGAGGAGACAAATATACCTAGGGACCTCTAAATCCAAATCCGGACATATTCCCAAATCCAAATAACCATAAAAACCTATTAGATACAATAAAACACAAATACGAGATCGTTTATATAAAAGTTAAATCTTGGTCAACTCTTTCAACTTAAATTTCTAAAAATAAAACTAGGTGTTCTAAATCAATCCAAAACCTCCCCCAAAAAAACCAACCATCCCCACAAGTCACATAAGTGTAGATACACATACAGAAGCATCAATTAGGGGTAACGGGCTGAAATACACAAAATTGACCGGCCTGGTCATTACAAAGACTCATTCTCTCTATCTGAAATAGGTAAAACAACTAGACTATCATTTCTTGCAACTATATATATATATATATATATATATATATATATATATATATATATATATATATTATGTAACGACTCGATCAGTCATTTTGAGCATTTGCATTTAGTTTGGTGGTTTGAGATAATGAGAGGCTTCATATGATGTATTATGACTTGTGTGAATGGTTGGTGTTAGTCTTCAAGTAGTTCAAAATTGATTTGGAGGAATGATTCTTAAATAGGAACCTTTAAGTTGGAAGAGTTGACTAATTTTGAAATTTGTGTATTTCAGCTCTGCTTGGAGTTTTTATGGTTTCGTTAGGTCCGGATGATGATTTTGAACTTGGGAATATGTCCGGATTTGCATTTGGATGTATCTAGACGGTTTCGACACTATTTGGCGTAAGTAGGCAATTTGAAGGTTTGGAATGTTGCAACGACCCGACCAGTCGGTTTTGTGTATTTGTGCCCCGTTTTTTATTTTGATGCTTCACACATGTGCATTTATGATTTTACGACTTACAAGGTTGATTGATTTCACTTCGGGAAGGTTTTGGGTGGCTTCAGACCCTCTGGTTCAAGGTATAGAAGCCTAAGTTAGAATAGTTGACCAAACTTTGACTTTTGTTAAAACAATCTTGGAATGATGTTTTGATAGCTCCTATAGCTTCATATCATGATTTTGGACTTGAAAATATTCCCAGAATCGAATTCAGAGGTCTGTATGTTGATTTGTGTTGATTTGTGTTGATTTGCTAAAAATTGGCTATTTGAGGTTTAGAAGTTTGACCGTAGGTTGACTTTTGGCTATCAGGTTCAGAATTTGGTTTTGGAACTTGGAATATGTCCATTATGCTATATAGAACTTGTCTGCAAAATTTTGTATCATTTGGAGTTTATTTGATAGGATTTGGACGCTTAATTGCAATTCTAGAAGTTCTTGAACTTTTTTTTGAAATTCATGCTTTAGTGTCCGAATCGTTGTTCAAGATGTTATTTTTGTGTTCTGATCGCACGAGAGAGTTCGTATGATGTTTTTAGACTTATGTGGATGTTTGGTTTGGAGCCCCGAGGGCTCGGATGAGTTTTATACGTGATTCAGATTGTTTTGGACTGAAACTGATCTTGCTGGAATGTTAGGCTCTGATGTCACAATTGTGAGCACCAGCGTCCCAATTGCAAACTTGGTAGGGGAGGGTCAGGTATCGTAATTGCGATTCCTTGTTCACATTTGTGAAGTATGGTCTTGAATAGGACAGTTCACATTTGCAAAGTTTTTCTTGCATTTGCGAGGAGGACAGACTTCGCATTTGCAAAGTCTAAGTTGCAATTGCGACCTTTCCTCAGTGTATCAGTGGCCACAATTGTGATCCTTTCTTAAAAAAAATGCAAGGGTTCGCAATTGCGAATCCAATGTAGCAAATGCGAAACCAGCAACTGATCAAAAGAGCTGGGAGTCGGGATTCTATCACTATTTCTCACATCTTAGAACCCTAGACTCGGTATGAGGCGATTTGGAGAGGGATATTCATCTACAAATATTGGGTAAGTAATTCTAACATTTTCCAACTATATTTCATGATTATATCTTAGATTTAACATAAAATTTATGATAATCGAAGAGGAAAAATTGGGAAAGTTTGTCAAGCTTTTTAAAAATGACGGATTGAGTTTTGAGAGTCTATTTGGATGCAGATTTGAAAATAAAACACATAAATGGACTCGTGGAGTTATGGGTAGTCGGAATCTACCCTTGGACTTGGATTTTGATCGGGTAGGCCCGAGGTTGACTTTTGTTGACTTTTTTTGGATATTTTGTAAAGATCAAAGCTTTATCTATTGTAATTATTTTTCCTTCCATTGTTTGATGATATTAAGTCACTTTTGGTTAGATTTGAGCTGTGTGGAGGTGAATTTTAGGGAAAAATCTATTTTCCGAGGGATGAGTTGACCTAGTTGAGGTAAGTATCTTGCCTAACTTTGTGTAGGGGAGCTACCCTTTAGGATTTGGGTTGATTGTGCTACTTATGTTATGTGAAAGCCGTGTACGCAAGGTGAGGAGTGGGTACCCGGGCTATATGTGGTATTTTTCGGTTAAGGATATTTAGACTCTTTCCATGCCTTTAATTAAATTATCGTAATATGTTATATCCCTCATTATTAGTATACTCTTACATGTGTTAATTTATTCTTACATGTTTTATTTGACATTGTTAACACTTGTTCTACCTCTTACACTTTATTTTGCTCTTATATGCTTTAGTTGAAGTTATTGCCTCCTTTATTGTTCTTGTTACCTCTTAAATTGTTGAATTACATTTACTTGAAGTTGTTATTTCGTGGAGTATCTTCTTGTTGAGTTTTTGGTGTTGAAGTTTTAAAAGTCGTTATCACATTTAGGTGAAGTTGTTAATTGTTGAGATATCTTTCTTGCTGAGAAATTCATATTAATTTTGTTATTGTCGAGATTTTTGTACACATTGTGGTTGAGCCATGGGCTATTTGTTATGGAAACATTGGTATTGTTGATTATTTTGGCAAGTATTGGCATATAGACACTTAATGGTGAGAGTTGTGAATATGTTGTGTTATTGATACGCATACGGTGGTATAAGGCTAGGGGTTGATATGCATACAGTGAGATAAGGTGGGCTTGATAAGCATTTTCTAGTAGGGGTACTACTTGAAGCCACGCGGTGAGATAAGGTGGGCTAAAACGCGTGTAGCTATTTCAGGAAAAATAATTTTTAAAACTAAATGTAAGGCACACGCGGTGATATAAGGAAAGATTGGGATTGAAATTATGAAATGTGAATACGAGGCGGTACCTCGGTTGTGATTCTTGTTGTGCATTTCATATTGAAAAGATTTATTGAGTGAAAAGTTCTTGTTGCTTTTATTCTTCCTTGTCTTACCAAATTTGTCCGTATTTGATTATTTGTGGTTCTCAATATGTGTTTCCTTCTTGTGGCCTTTTTGCTTAAAATTCTATCATGACTTTACGTTACTAAACTACTTTGTTATTATTCATTTCTCCGCTTTCCATTACTCCCTGTTATTATATTTTGTTTCGTTTATCTTGTCCTAGTAGGTGTCTTGACCTGGCCTCATCACTACTATACCGAGGTTAGGCTTGATACTTACTGGGTACCATTGAGGTTTACTCATATTACGCTTCTGCACATTTTTGTGCTGATCTAGGTATGTCTGCTAGTGCCGGACGCTAATAATTGATTGATTAGCCGCTTTCCGGAGACTTCAAGGTATACCTGCTCGACGTCTGCAGGGCTCGGTGTCACCTTCCGTTTTCTTCTCATTACTGTTATTTTCTTTATCAGACATTGTTGTAGTAGAGGTTTTAGAATATTCTGTAGAGTTTATGACTTAGTTCTACCAGTTTTGAGAATTACGTTATTGACTGATGTTTGGGTGTAAAAGATATATATTTCTATATAAAACACCTCATATTTGGCCTTTGTGTTATGAAATTGGGATGTTAATTGCTTTGATTCATGTTAAATTAAAGTGTTTTTATATGTAGGAATCAGTCGGGAGCAATTGGCGGCGAAACGAGACAAAAGCAGACAAAAAGGCATTGGGCGCCATAGGCAGCGCCTGGCGTCACCTGTGGCGCTGGAGGCAGAAGCTGGAAATAAGTCACTGGACGCAGCGCCCTGGGGGCGCCTGGCACCAGCCAGGGCGCCGACGTCGGGAATGTGTCCTAATTCGTCTAGGAGTCCACTATTTCGACCCTACCCCTTCCCAACTCCTATATAAACCTATCCAACCCCAAGAGAAAAGGGAGAATGTGAATTTGGAGGCAATAACACTACGGAACATCGCATGAAAGCAATCAATCATCAGTTCTTCATTTTTGTCTAGTATTTTTATAGTTATTTCAACACTTTATATTTTGATTGTTTTGAACATGAGTGGCTAATCACCCCTTGTTCCGGGGTTGTGATTAGCCATGAATATTGTGATTCGAAATTGACAAATTCTTGTTTATAATTCATAATTCTATGGTTGTTTCTTCAATTCTGTGCTTAATTTCTTAATTGTTTGGCCATCAATTAAGTTCTATCAATTATCTATGCTATGTTTGGAAAAATTATGTTTAGATTAGAAAAGAGTTGAAGAAAGCATGTTCTTAACCTTTTTAAAGGGGGCGGATTCGTGGTTAGGATAGGAATATACTTAATCACCATGCTTAATTGAATATCGTATTTTTATTGCATTCTTGATAGATTAATTCCATAGGAATATAGGTGTTAATTTTATTAAGAATAGGCGAATAGTACTTCGGAAGAAGGCTATGAGTATGTTTATCGATTAATTAGCAACCATACATGAATTATATGAACGGAAAGTCAATTAGAACACAATAGGATTGGTAAATTAATCACAACCCTGGAATATTAGTTTTATTGATTACACAACACGTAATTTGTTCCTTGCAATCATTAGATATAAATTAGAGTTATAATTTAGAATAATCCATCTATTGAAACTCGACTTTTGCTTGTTTAAATAACAATATTAGTCTGTTAGAAAGTAGTTAATTTGAGTCCCTGTGGGTACGATAAGCTGGACTTACAATCCTATTTTACTTGTCGACCGCGTATACTTGCGTGTGCGTTAGAGAGTAACAAGTTTTTGGCGCCGTTGTCGGGGACTTAAAATTCTGCTACTTTACCAACTTCAGCTTATATTTGTTATTTATTCAAGTTTCACTAATCGTCTTACGTTGTTGGCACACACAGGCTCTTCTATTGAATGCGGAGGAGTAGAAGCGCAAACAACCTTCTTCCTTTTGATCCAGAAATTGAACGAACACTACACAGAGTAAGGAGGGAAGTAGAAGCCAGAACCAGAATTAACAGAGAGTTGGACATTGTTGTTCAGCCACAACTAATTGAGATGGCGGGTAACGCGGAAAGAGCAGTAATTGAAGCTGCTAGACCAAATCTTGCCAACATGACTCAGGCGATTGTCAA
This sequence comes from Nicotiana obtusifolia, assembly GCA_002018475.1. Lineage (NCBI taxonomy): Eukaryota > Viridiplantae > Streptophyta > Magnoliopsida > Solanales > Solanaceae > Nicotiana > Nicotiana obtusifolia. Next base: position 23,547 of record MCJB01050472.1, read on the forward strand.
GCCTGAAATCACAGGGCACTTTGAGTTAAAACAATACATGGTGCAGCTAATCCAATCTACAGGGCAGTATGTGGGACTGTCGCATGAAGACCCACAGAGACATATTCAGAACTTTTTGGAAATCACAGATACTTACAATTATCCAAATGTGTCTAAAGATTATGTGAGGTTGACATTGTTTCCTTTTTCTCTATTGGGGGAAGCAAAAGAGTGGTTGCAAAAGGAGCCTGCGAATTCTATTTACACATGGGATGACCTGGCCAGAAAATTTCTGATCAAATTCTTTCCAACCAAGAAGACAAAATCACTGAGAAGCCAGATTTTGGGATTTTAACAACGGGAAGGAGAAACTCTTCGACAGGCATGGGAAAGGTATAAGAAGCTACTTAGGGACTGTCCACACCATTGCCAGACAGATGAGGTACTGGGACATATGTTCGTTGATGGGCTAGATGAAGCTTCAAAAATGAACCTTGACTCAGCTTGCGGGGGCAGTTGCATGGCTAAGCCGTATAGTGAAATCCAACTCTTATTGAACAACTTCACGGCCAATGATCATAATTGGCAGGGTGACAGTGAATCGCACAGAGCCATTAAACAAAAGGGAGCTGGGTTGATCGAATTGGATGACCTTGCAGCTATGAGAGCAGAGATGGCAAAACTGGCCAATCAGATGAACAGAATGACGATGCAGCAAGTTCAACCAAGACAGCAGGTCCAACAAATTTCATTGTGCTGTGAGATGTGTGGTGACAACCACACGAGTGATATGTGCCCCACTAATCCGGAATCCATATATTATGTGGGACAACAGAACAGGGGGCCCGTAAATCAGAATACACAATATGGGAACTCCTACAATCCAAAATGGAGGAATCATCCCAACTTTTCATGGGGTGGTCATCAGCAGCAGCAGAATCTAGGTAGACCACAAGGGCATTATAATCAACCACAAAGGCAACCTCCACAATCAGATGACAATACGAATGAGTTGTTAAAGCAGCTGGTGCAGGACAACAAGCAATTCAGAACTGAATACCAAACCCTCACCATAACAGTGAGGAATCTAGAAAGCCAATTAGGACAGCTGGCCGGGGCTCAAAATACTCGACCAGCTGGAGCTCTACCCAGCGATACTGAAGCAAACCCAAGGACAGCACTGAATGCTGTATCATTAAGGAACGGGAGACAGTTGGAAGAGGTAGAATCGAAAAAGAAGAAGCAGGTGACCTTTAATGAAAAACCAATCACCATAGAAGCAACAGAAGAGAAGGCCAAAGAAGTTGAGAAGTCGGTTGAAGAGATAGGAGCTAAGCAACCCCCACAACTGGTTGCAAGGCCCCCACCTCCATTCCCACAAAGGTTACAAAAATTGAGGGACAATGAGGCATACAAAAAGTTCCTTGACATTTTGAAACAGGTACAAATCAACATTCCATTGGTTGACATACTGCAAGAGGTGCCTAAATACGCAAAGTATATCAAGGATATTGTGGCCAATAAAAGGAGATTGACTGAATTTGAAACGGTGGCACTTACTGAGGAGTGCAGTTCTAGAATTCAAGGCAAGCTACCACAGAAATTGAAGGATCCGGGCAACTTCACCATTCAGATTTCAATTGGGAAACAATTGGGGTTAGGTGATCCACGCCCTACAACAGTCACCTTACAGTTAGCTGATCGCTCCCTCGCGCAGCCAGAGGGAGTGATTGAAGATGTATTGGTCCAAGTGGGTTCATTCATATTTCCTGCTGACTTCATCATCCTGGATTATGAGCCAGATCAGGACATCCCATTTATTTTGGGGCGTCCATTCCTAGCCACCGGCCGCGCCATTACCGATGTCTGCGAAGGTAAAATGACGATGAGAGTGGGTGATCAAGAAGAGGTGTTCAATGTTTATAAAGCACTCCGGTTGCCTACCCATTATGAAGAATTAGCAATGATCTCGGTGGTGGAGAATGCGTCCACATCATTAGTGCCTTACATGAGCTCAGTTGATCCTATTGAACGAGCATCGACTGCGGAGGTGGAAAAGAGTAAAGAGGGAACAATGGAAGAAATTAAGAAAGTACTGGATATTTCCGGCAATTATGTCCCAGGGTTCAGAAAAGCAGAAGAGTTGGAAAGGCCTGTGACTCTGACCCGTCTCAGGACATCTGTTGAGAAAGCTCGAAGGCTCGAAATCAAGCCAGATTGATGGCACGAATCTGAGTCGTGCCGTGACATTAAATCAGGCGCTTGTTGGGAGGCAACCCAATTTTTATCGCTTTTCTCGTTTAGCTTCTTAATTTACCTTTTTTAGAGTAGATAAAATAGTACAATTGATGTATAGGTGTAAAAATTATTAGATGTAATGTTGTAGGACATATAAGTGGTACAACAGTCTCAAAAAAAAAAAAATTTCAGGAAACAGCGCCCAGGCCAGCGCCTGGCGCTGCCTGGGGCGCTGCAGGCAGAATGTTCCACGATTTTAAGTGCGGGGTCATGTGACGACTTGCATGCCAACCTATGGCATATGTTTTGAACATTGCTCACATTCTTGTTTACTTGTGTTGCAGGATAATATGGCCTGTGACAACATTAGCAAAGGTACAAGCGTTGGAACCTCCTCCACCACCTCGCTGGTCCCCTAAGGAAAGCGTAAACAGGGAGTTTTCTTCTCACTCTGCTCTATTTTACATGTTTGCATGCATCGAGGGCGATGCATTGTTTAAGTGTGGGGTGGGAAAACATCTAGAAAAATACCTGTGTTGTGAGTGATGTGAATATATATCATGTATTATTTAGTTTTATTTTGGTATGATTTAGTTTTATTTTGTTCTTTTTAATAGTCGTATTTTTTTTTAGTGTATAAACTAATTTTTAATGTATAAACTGACAATTTTTGAAAATTTTTTTAGATTTTTCCCGACGATGGATCTTTTTCTTGAGGGATATTGATTAAAAACAACAAAAAGATTTTGTTTTATTTATAGGTTAGTTAGGTAATATTCCTTGGTTTTTCTTAAGGCACCGGTTCTTTTCCAAGGATGTAGCTCGAACCGGGCAATTTAGTTTCTTTTTAGGACTATATTAGGAAGAACTGAGTTATGTAGTAATACTTCTTGACATAGTTGATGCTAGTACGATAGCCTATGACACATGATCTATTTCCCGTTGAGTTAAAATGTAAGCCTAAAGAAAATCCGCCCAATTTGTGACACCTCTTCTCAATTTTTGACTTGCATATCATATAGTGTAATTACTGCTTAATTGTTTCAATTATATATGCTCGCTTAACTTGAAATTTGAACAGAACCGTCGTGATTGAGTCATGTGCATTGTGTGAGTGAGGTTTTGATTCTCTATGTTGTCCTGTATAGTCTAGAACTTGCCCAATGTGTTAATTGAAGCGAAATTGTAAGTTGGGCTAATCTAAGAAATGTTAGGCATTTTCTTGTTTGATTATGGATGTGCTTGTCACATCGAATATAAATTTGTCCATTGCTAGCCCCTTTGAGCATATAGGCCTTTTTCTTTGGTACCTACATTACAAGCCACTCCCTTATTTTGTTCTTGAATTAAACCTTATTTGAACCTTTACCTCCTAAGGCACTTAGTATCTAAAAGAAGTAAGGGTGGAATTGGGGGATTGCCTTGTTTATGAGTGGACCTGTGAAAGGACTTGTAGGTGCAATGAAGCTGAAATTAAGAATCACTAGCTGATGAATCTTGGTATGGAGTGTGAAAAAGAAAAAAAAAAGAAGAAGAAAGAAGAATTTTTTTTTATGAAAATGTTAGTGAAAAATATATAGAAAAACACCTCCTATTGAGTTGTGCTAGTGGAAGGATAGAATTGCTAAGTTGAAAAAGAAAGGCTATGTATATGAGACAAGTTTAGTAATTGAAAAAAGAGAAATGTTCAAATGTTGATTGTAGTGTATTAAGTGCTTAGGAGGATTAGCCACTATTACTAGATACATCCTACTCGTCCCCTAGCCTACATTACAAACTTAAAACTCCTAGTTGATCTTAGATGTGACTAATGATTCGCTCAAATTACACCTTAATAATAGTGTAAGCGATCGATGTCAAATATAGTAACCCAACGAGGTTGGGGTCGAATCCCATAGGGAATAGGCGTGAAACAATTATCCAATCAATGCAATACTTTACTTAGTCGTAATTCTATCAAGTAGCCAAATAGAATAAATTGGTGTTGAATATGTAAAGAAAAGTAAACTAAGAACTGCAGTTTGAGAATACTTTGAATGTAAAAATATGAATTTAAGATACTAAGGTTGTGTTCCCCCTAATGTAGTATAATGTTCTTGATATTGATATTGAAATCCGTTCTTGATATGCAACTGGTTCTTATTAACTTATTATCCAATATTTCCCAATACTTGGATAATGTATCCTCTTATGATTCTCCCAATACAAAAGAGTCAAACTTAAGAAACACCCAATCATTCGCCAACTTATAATCTACTTATTCCTATGTGATTTCGTTAAACAAGGTTTAAAGCCTTGAATTATTGTTATTTATCCCTACCAAACTCTATCTCACTTTTCCAAGATACGATAGCGTAAATTGGCACTCGTTGATGTTTGTAACCACTAACGATTAATTTAAGAACAAGAAATAAATAAATATCAAGCTTCTGTCGAATATGGAATCAATACCAAACTCTCAATAACATTCTACCCATCTAGGGTTCACAACCTCAGTATTAGAGTTTAGCTACACATATTGATAACTAAAGAACAAAGAAGAAGAATTGAATTCATCTTACAAAAATATAGAATTCTCAGTTTTGATCACCCAAAAACTTCTCTCAATTCGAAAATAATCAAAAGCTATACTTTTCACTCTGAATTCGGACAAGTATATCTTCACGCAACCCTAGAAAAGCTATTTATAGAAGCCCAAAATCCGAGGCGAGCAGCAGTCAAGTTTGACCTAGTTGCACGTATGCAGATCGCATTCCTGTCGCAGAACAGGAATGCGGTTTGAAAATCTTCATGTTCCATCGCAGATCACACCAGTCAGCTTCCCTCTCGTCGCATCTGCAATTACGGTTCGCATATTGACTTTGCGACCGCATAATGCGATCGCATAATGCGATCGCAATCTTCACTCTATTTTTCACCCAGACTCTGTTCGTGTTTGCGATGGGAATGCGGTTCGCATTTCTGTTTTGCGGTCACATTTGCGACCGCATTCTCAACTTGAAAGTTGGCTTAAAGTTCTGTCTGCATCTGCGATCTTCTTGCAAATTCTGCGACTTGCATAGCTGTTTTGCGATCGCAGAATTGAACCTGCGATGCTCCTGACCTCTTTTCTTGCCTTTGGCTGGCTTTTTGGACTTCTTTTCATGCTTCTGGATCTCTTCACTCAATACACTGAAATTACACTAAAATTACGTAAGTATCGTGATAATTAACAAGCAGAACAAGTTAAACTCTAAACAAATAGTATCAAAATGTGCCGAAATTACCCGGCACATCAACACCCCCAACTTAAGCTCTTGCTTGTCCTCAAGCAATTAGCACGACACTGTTCCTAAACTAGACTCTACTTATCAAATATGAAGCAACCCTGACCAAAGACGGTGTTTGTTGTTAACATCTTAAGTATAACCATTTTTACCACTGTACCCCCTTTGAATCATTAAAATGCTCAAAGGCAAACAATCAATTAGTGAACTTTGAGCCTCAACAAAGTAACTAAATGCTACTTTCAGCTGAATTTACTTATGCTTTACTCAAAGCTCAACTGACTATCAACCTAACAGTGCCCTCACTAGAAAGAAAGTCCCACTCTCACAGTATTTATCATAGCAAAATCAAGGGACAACAGAACTAGTACACTCTCTCTCAGAATAGAATTTCAAGTGCCACCACCTGCCATGCCATAGGCTTGCCCTTATTTTAATTCATCGCCTAGTTATAAGAACACTTTGGTTAGAGATCACATAAGGACGTTATAAGCTTGTAACGTCGGTTTAAGGAAGGGTAGGATGTAGATTTAGATAATAGTGGCTACTTCCTCCTTGAACACTAATTACACTCTTCTTTCTTTCAACCTTTTATTCCTTTTTGACCCCATGGCCTCAATGGCCTTACAATCCCGCATTAAACCCCACTTGCATACTTCTTTATTTGATTTTCAAGCTTCTTTATACCACCCACATAGAATATTTCTTTTATTTTTTTTTCGAAACTTCCATAGATTAACATGAGCTTTTGAGGTACGGGGTTCCAGTTTTATTTCACGATCTTGCCCATTTTCTTATTGATCCCCACCCCCAACTTAACTTTTAACAATATTCTCAATGTTC